>CAUYQG010175968.1:0-10323 GCA_963574415.1 Tarsius wallacei | reverse complement strand
TGAGTTGGAGTCTCACTCTGACACACAGACTGGAGTGCAGTGGCTGCTCCCGGCCACCGCAGCCTCGACCTGCTGGGCTTCGGCGATCCTTCAGCCTCAACCTTCCAAGTAGCTGGAACTACAGGCACGTGTTACCACACCTGGCTAATTTTTCTTTTGATTTATTGTAGAGACCAGGTCTCACCAAGTTGCCCAGGCAGGTCTCGAACCCGCGGGCTCAGGCAATCCACTCACCTCAGCCTCCCAAGGCACAGCATCTTTAAAAAAAAATATTTTTTTTGAGTTGGAGTCTCTCTCTATCGCCCAGGCTGGAGTACCATGGCATGCTCACAGCCACCCCAGCATCAACCTGCTAGTCTCAGGCAATCCTTCTGCCTCAGCCTTCCAAGTAGCCGGAACTACAGGTGTGCACTACCATGCCTGGCCAATTTTTTATTTATTGTATAGACGAGGTCTCGCCAAGTTGCCTGGACTGGTCTCAAACCCGCAGGCTCAGGCAATCTACTTGCCTCGGCCTCCTAAAGTGGTGGGATTATAGGCTGAACCACCAAGCCCAACCTATAGCATCTTTACTGGGGTAGAATTCCATCTTTTGAAACTACTTCCATTGCTCATCCTTAAGAAGCAACTCATCTGTTTGTGAGATTGCGCAACTCAGTCACATCCTTGGACTCCATTTCTAATTCTAGTTCTCTTGATATTTCCACAGTTGCAGTGAATTCTTACATTGAAGTTCTGAACCCCTCAAAATCATACATGAGAGTTGGAATTCACTTTTTCCCAACTCCTGTTAATGTTGATATTTTGACCTCATCCCATGAAGCACGACTGTTCTTAATAGTGTCTAGAATGGTGAATCCTTTCCAGAAGTTTTTCAGTTTACTTTCCCCAGGTCCATTAGAGGAATCACTATCTAGGGCAGCTATAGCCTTACAAAATGTGTCTCCTAAATAATAAAACATCAGACCAGGCACTGTGTGACTCATGCCTATAATCCCAGCACTTTGGGAGGCCAAGGCGGGAGGATCGCTTTAGCGGAGTTCGAGTTCGAGACCAGCCTAGGCAACATAGTAAGACCTCGTTTCTACAGAAAATAAAAATATTAGCTGGATGTGGTGGCACACGCCTGTAGTTTCAGCTACTTGGGAGACTGAGGCAGAAGAATCGTCAGAGCCCGTGAAGTTGAAGTTGTGGTAAGCAGTGATGGTGCCACTGCACTGCAACCTGGGAGACAGAATGAGACCTCGACTAAAAAACATTTAAACCGGGTGCAGTGGCTCATGCCTGTCTGTAATCCCAGCACTTTGAGAGGCGGAGGTGAGAGGATTGCCTGATCTCAGGGGTTCGAGACCAGCCTGAACAACTTGGTGAGACCTCGTCTCTACAATAAATCAAAAAATTAGCCAGTTGTGGTGGCGCATGCTATAGTTCCAGCTGTTGGAAGACTGAGGCAGAAAGACTGCCTGAGCCCAGCAGGTCAATGCTGCAGTGGCCATAAGCGTGCCACTGCACTGCAGCCCGGGTGACAGAGTAAGACTTCGACAGAAACAAAAACAAAAAAGAATAAAATAAAATGTTTTAAAAAATAAATAAATTTGAAAGTTGAAATTACCTTTTGATGTATGGGCTGCAGAATGGATGTTGTGTTCACAGGCATGAAGACGATATTCATCTCCTTATACAGCTCCATCATAGCTCTTGGGTGACTAGATGCATTGTCAGTGAGCAGTATTCTTTTGAAAGGAATCTTTCTTTTTCTGAGCAGTAGGTCTCAGCAGTTGGATGTTGTACTACAGTGGGGTTAAGATGTTTAGTAAACCATTCTGTAAACAGATGTGTTGTCATCCAATTGTTTTGGTGCCCCAAAACAATTACAGTAGTAACATCAAAAGTTCATGATTACAGATCAGCGTGACATATATAATAATAATAATGAAAATGTTTGAAGCCGGGCTTGGTGGCTCAGTCTGTAATCCCGTACTTTGGGAGGCTGAGGTGAGTGGATTGCCTGAGCCCGAGGGTTCGAGACCCGCCTGGGCAACTTGGAGAGACCTCATCTCTACAATAAATCAAAAATTAGTCAGGCGTGGCAGCGCGCGCCTGTAGTTCCAGCTACTTGGAAGGCTAAGGTGGAAGGATCACCGGAGCCCAGCAGGTCGAGGCTGCGGTGGCCGGGAGCGGCCACTGCACTCCAGTCTGGGCAAGAGTGAGACTCCAACTCAAAAAAAAAAAAAAAAGAAAAAGAAAATGTTTGAAATACTGTGAAAATTACCAAAATGTGACACAGAGACACAAGATGAGCACATGCACTGATAGCACATGCACAGTGCTCCGTAAATGAAACAACAAAGCCTGGTATAATTCTAAAGGGCCCTAGGATTTTAGAATGGTAAATGAGTACTGGCTTCCACTTGAAGTCACCAGCTGCATTAACCACTAACAAGAGAGACAGCTTTTCTTTTGAATCTTTGAAACCAGGCATTGACTTCTCTTCTCTAACTATGAAAGTCCTAGATGGCATCTTCTAGTCGAAGTCTGTTTCTTCTACATTGAAAATCTGTTTTTTTGTGTAGCCACCTTCATCAACAATTGATCTTCTGGATAACTTCTTCCAGCTTCTATGTTGACTTTTGCTGCTTCACCTAGCACTTTTATGTTATGGAGATGGCTTCTTTTCTTAAACCTCATGAACCAACCTCTGCTAACTTCCAGATTTTCTCCTGCAGCTTCCTCACCTCTTTCAGCCATCACGGAATTAAAGAGAGTTAGGTCCTTGCTCTGGATTAGTCTTTTGCTTAAGAGAATATTGTGACTGGTTTGATCTTCTATCCAGACCACTCAAACATTCTCCATATCAGCATTAAGTCTGTTTCACTTTCTTACCATTCATGTGTTCACCGGAGTAGCACTTTTAATTTCCTTCAAGAACTTTTCCCTTGCATTTCACAACTCAGCTAACTGTTTGATGTAAGAGACCTAGCTTTGAACCTGCTTTCAAATTGCCTTCTTCACTAAGCTTAATCATTTCTAGCTTTTGATTTAAAGTGAGAGACATATGACTCTTCCTTTCACTTGAATACTTAGAGGCCACTGTAAGGTTATTAATTGGCCTAACTTTAATATTGTTGTGTCTCAAGTAATAGGGAGACTTGACGAAAAGGAGAAAGATAGGGGAACAGCCAGTCAGTGGAGCAGTCAGAACCTCCAAATTTATTAAGTTTGCTGTCTTTTATGGGTATGGTTTGTGGTACCCTCAAACAATTACAATAGTAACATCAAAAGCTCCTGATTACAGATCAGCATAACATATATAATACTATAATGAAAATGTTTGAATTATTGTGAAAATTACCAAAATGTGACAAGAGACTCAAAATGAGCACATGCATTGATAGACTTGCTTGATGAAAGATTGCCACAAGCCTTCAATTTCTTTAAAAAAAAAAAAAAAAGAGCATTATCTGCAAAGCACAATAAAGCAAAGTGCAATAAAATGTGGTATGCCTGTATTTTCTCCCATTTTTAGGTCGCTTTTTCATTCTTTTGTGTCCTTTGTGCATCTATTTCATTTTTTTTCTTTTGTTGCCTATGCTTGTCATATTTTTAAAAAATTACCAAATTCAATGTCATGAAGCTCTTCTCCTGTGTTTTCCTCTAAAAGGTTTATGGTTTTAGTTTTTAATGTTTAGTTCCTTGATTCTTATAGTATATTTTTGTATATAAGGGTCCAGTTTTATTCTTTTCATTGTGGATATTTTGTTTCTCAGCATCATTTGTTGGAAACAGTGTTTTTTCCTAATTTAATGGTCTTAGCATCCTTATCAAAAACCATTTGATCATGAATGTTCATTTCTGAATGCTCTCTTCTATGTCTTTATGTTCTTACCATATTATTTTGCTTACTGTAGCTTTCTAATTAGTTTTAAAATTGGAAAGTGTGAAATCTTCAACTTTGTTTATCTTTTTTCAGATTATTTTGGCAATTTGATGTCCTCTGAGAGTCCATATAAATTTAGGATGGAGTTTTCTATTTCTGTAAAAAATGTGTTTGGGCTGGTTGAGTTTTTTGGGGCACCTTTGTCAATTCAGTTGACCCTATGTACATGTAGCTATTTCTGGACTCTCTTCTTTCATTGATTCAATGAGTTATATCTTACAGCAATAACACAGATTTTATTAATAGCTTTATAGTATTGAAGTCAGTTTTTGTCAGTCTTCCAGCTTTGCTCGTTTCTAAAATTTTTATGGCTAATCTCTGTCCTCTGCATTTCCATATATATTTTAGCATCAGTTTATTTTCTACCAAACAAACAGATGCTGGTATTCTGATTGGGATTGCATTGAACCTATAGATCAATTTGGAGGAAAATTACATCTTAATGACCTTAAATGTTCTGATTCATGAACATGGTATGTCTTTGTGTAAAGCCTTTAGTTTCTGTCAGTAATGTTTTATAGTTTATGGTGTGGAGGCTTTGCTTATCTTTTGTTAAATTTATTTGTAAATGTTATATTTTTTCTTGGTGTTATAAATTTTTTTATATTTTATTTCCAAATTGTTTGCTGCTAGCATCTCAACATTTAATAAATGTTTTTGTATCTTACAGCATTGATATAATTGGTATAATCACCTATTAGTTTTTGTTTTGTTTTGTTTTGTTTTGCAGGATTCATTGAGAGGACAGAAAAGCTTCCACAGTGGGAGGGGACTCAAGGGGGTTGCCCCACCTATTAGTTTTAATAGTTGTTTTGTACATTTTTAGAGTCTGTAGGATTTCCTTTGTAAATAATTATGTTGTCTTTGAATAAAGATAAGACTTACTTCTTTTTTTTATCTTTTTGCCTTTTACTTTTCTTACCTTATTACACTGGCAGTGTTTTCCAGTATAGTGTCAAAAAAAAAAAAAGGGATTAGAGAAATAATCCTTGCCTTGTTCTGAATCCTAGTGGGAAGCAATATTTTAACATTTCATTTTAGCTCTAAATTTTGTATAGATTTTAAAATCTAAACTCATCTCTGGGCTACAGAAACAATATGAATCTCTTGCCAGAGGATGGATGCCTAACCTTTGTCTAGTATTGTGCTGTCCTATTGGACATTAGCTACATGAGGCTGTTTAAATTTCAATTAAAATTAGATAAAAGTAAAAATTTAGTTCCTGAAGTGTATCTTGCTAGATACATTTTAAGTGTTTAATAGCCACACCTAGTGATTATCTTACTGTAATGGATGCAAATATAGAATATTTCCAACATTGCATAAAATTATATTTGATGCACTGGTCTAGAATTTAAGACATAGCAACTTGTTTTATGGTGAAGTTAGTTTAATGTGAAGGGATGGTTGTGTTCTTTCCTGAAAGTGGGAGTCAACACACAGAAAGGATGTCTTAAGTTCTTGCTGGTTTATTTAGAAAAGTATTTTAAAACTAAAAGAAACCAGTCTAAAACTGTTTCTCTTTATATTTGCTTCAGTGGAACTAATTTCTAATTGTTATTCCTACATTCCATAAGTGTTCACACACTTTTGCCTTCTTCTGAAGCAAACTCAAATGCATGTGAGGTGCCTCTCAATGTTTAAACATCAAATATGGTTAATTATTACTCACGCAGCTTTTCCCTCCGTTAATCAGATTAGCTTTAAGTAGTACAACCTATAGTACTATTAAAAGGATTCAGAATTAAGAGTATAGGAATCTGACTTTCATATTTGTAATTTAAATTTCTCTTATCTCTATCATATACTAGCTGGGAAGACACTTCAAATATTTAATATTGAGATGAAGAGTAAACTGAAGGCTCATACTGTGACAGAAGAGGTGGTTTTCTGGAAATGGATTTCTATGAACACTGTTGCCTTGGTGACTGAGACCACAGTCTACCACTGGAGCATGGAAGGTGACTCCCAGCCCATGAAGATGTTTGATAGACATGCCAGCCTGGCAGGGTGCCAGGTGATTCACTACGGAACTGACGAGCATCAAAAGTGGCTGCTCCTCATTGGCATCTCTGCTCAGGTAAGCCGTGGGCTGCCTCTGGGGCCTGATCTAAACTATCTTGGAAGGCTAATAGTAAAGTAGATTGATTAAGCCACTTGACGTCGGTATAGGTGTAAGACAGAAGTATGCCTGAGACTAAAATAAATAGAGATTACAAAGAAATCTGAACTTTGAATCAAATAATTTTAATTCAACTTTAGTCCATTAACTACTGTATTCTATCTGGTTATTGATGTTTATTTTGTAACTATTTCTGGTACAGTTTTGAGAAGTGAATTGATGAGGAATTTTATAGAGCAACTTGGAACTTATAGATTTATAAGAAGTATTCTTTAAGTGCTATTTTAAAGACTTAATAGAATGTTACTAACTCATGTCCTTTTATAATGAAAGTAGTATCTTTCTATCCTCTTTTTTCATTCTCGGTGGCTAATTCAGTCACTAGATACTTGAGGACTATAGGATGTTTGGCACTTAGGATACAGATCTTTTTATTATTTTTTTTAGAGTTGGAGACTCACTTTGTTGCCTATACTGGAATGCATGGCTTACTGCAGCTTCAACCTCATGGGCCCAGGTGATCTTTCTGCCTCAACTTCCCGAGTAGTTGGGACTACAGGCATGCACTACCACACCTGGCTAATTTTTTAATTTTTTTGTAGAGATGAGGTCTCACTATGTTGCTCAGGCTACTCTTGAACTCCTGGGTTCAAGCAGTCCTCCCACCTTGACCTCTGAAGGTGCTGGGATCACAGTTGTGAGCTAGCATGCCCAGCCAGGACACAGATCTTTATTAACCAGTGCTGACCATTAAGTGGTCTGTCTGTAGCCTAGTGGAGAAAGTATGTATGCAGAATTCTAGTAATTAAAGAACTGTCACATGTTTGAAGAGAATACCATGGGAGCCATGAGTCAGGAAGAGCCTACGTCACAGGGGGATCTGAGCTGTATTTTGGTAGCTATAAAAATGCACTTTGAAGCTGGGCACCGTGACTCACACCTGTAATCCCAATGCTTTGGGAGGCCAAGGTTGGAGGATCACTTGAGGCCAGGAGTTTGAGATCAGCCTGGGCAATATAGTGAGAGTTCGTCTCTACAAAATAAAAATTTTAAAAAGTAGCTACTTGGAAGGCTGAGGTGGAAGCATCACTTTAGCCTAGGGGTTCAGGACTACAATGAACTGTGATTATGCCTCTGCACTCCAGCCTGTGTGGCAGAGTGAGACCCTGTCTCTAAAAGGAAAAAAAGAAAGAATGGACATACAGATTAATAGAATAAAATTGAGAGTCTAGAAATAAATCTTTACATTATGGTCAATTAATTTGGGGCTCTGCCTCCCAAAGTGCTCAGATTACAGGCGTGAGCCACAAATGCCTGGCTCAGACTATTCTTAATTCACTTAGTTACCATGGCATCTTTGCCAAAAATCAATTGGCCAGAAAGAATACAAAATTTCAGTTAGACAGGAGAAATGAGTTCAACAGATCTATTGTACAACATGGTGATTATAGTTAATAACAATATACTATGTATTTGAAAATCACCAAGAGTAGATTATAAGTGTTCTCATCACAAAAAATAAGTATGTGAGATAATGCATATGTTAATTATTTCAATTTAGCCATTCTATGATGTATACATATTTCAAAACATGTTGTATACCATAAACAGACATAATTTTATTTGTTAAAATTATATTTAACGGCCAGTCACGGTGGCTTAAGTCTGTAATCCCAGCACTTTGGGAGGCCGAGGCAAGAGGATTGCCTGAGCCCAGGGGCTCGAGACCAACCTGGGCAATTTGGTGAGACCTTGTCTCTACAATATATCAAAAAATTAGCCAGGCATGGTGGCGCACATCTGTAGTTCCAGCTACTTGGAAGGCTAAGGCCGAATGATCGCCTGAGCTCAGCAGGTCGAGGCTGCGGTGACCATGAGCGTGGCAGTGCATTTCAGCCTGGGCGACAGAGTGAGACTCCAACTCAAAAAAAAAAAAAAAATCTGCTCAACACTTAGTTTTGGGACATTGGATAACTGTATGTAGAAGCATGAAGTTGGACCCCTATCTCTCATTATACTCAAAAGTTAACTCAAAATGAATCAGACCAAAATGTAAGAGCTGAATTTATAAAACTCTTAGAAAAAAACATGAGTAAATCTCAGTGACCCTGAGTTAAGCAGAGCTTTCTTTGATAAAACATTAAAAACACAAGTGATAAAATAAAAATTGGTAGTTGAACTATATCAAAATTAAAATATTTTTATTTTAGTATTTTGTAAAATATTTTCACTTTGGCATCAAAAAAATGAAAAAACCCCCCATAGTTTAGAGAAAATATTTCAAGATCATATGTCTGTTAAGGGACTTATATCCAGGATATGTAAAGAACTTTTACAACTCAATAATAGAAGGATAATCCAGTTTAAAAATGGACTAATGATTTGAGTAGACATTTTGTGTGTGTGTGTGTGTGTGTGTGTGTGTGTGTGTGTCTGTGTCTCACTCTGTTGCCCAGGCTGGAGTGCAGTAGCACGCTCATGGCCACCCCAGCATCGACCCATGGGCTCAGGCGATCCTTCCGCTTCAGCCTTCCAAGTAGCCAGAACTACAGGCATGTGCTACCATGCCCAGCTAATTTTTTGATGTATTGTAGAGATGCAGTCTCACCAAGTTTCCCAGGCTGGTCTCAAACCCCTGGGCTCAGGCAATCCTCTCGCCTCTGCCTTCCAGAGTGCTGGGATTACAGGCTTGAACCACCACACCCTGCCTACTGTATTTTTTGATCTGATAACTGAGATGGCTACTAAGTGACCAATAGGCAGGCAGCATATACAGTGTAGATATGCTGGACAAAGTGATGATTCCCATCCCGGGTGGGACAGATTGAGATTTTAGCATACTACTCTGAGCACAATTTAAAACACAAATTGTTTATTTCTGGAAGTTTTCATGTAATATTTTTGGACTGTGGTTGACCATGTGTAGCTGAAACCATGGAAAGTTAAAGTGCAGATAAGGAGGGACTACTTTAACTGTATAGATAACTATAAAGACAGAGTATAAATGAATTTTTTGTTTGTAACTTTTTTCCCTTATTTGATTTGAAGGGCAACTATATAAAGCAAAAATTATAAATCTGTGTTGACAGGCATATAAAGATGTAATTTGTATAAAAATAATACTTCAGAGGATTGGGGAGGGAATGGAGCTATAAATGAGCAGTTGTTACATATTATTGAAATTAAATTGATCTTAACCTAAATTAGATTGTTATAAATTAAGAGGTTAGTTGTAATCCCCAGGCACCCACTAAGGAAATAATTTTTAGAATATAGTTAAAGACACAATGGCCAGGCTTGGCTACTCACGCATGTAATCTCAGCACTTTGGGAGACTGAGGTAAGAGGATTGCTTGAGCCCAGGAGTTCAAGATCAGCCTGGGCAAAATAGTGAGACCTTGTCTCTGCAAAAAAATCTAAAAAATTAGCGGGCGTGGTGGTATATGCCTGTATTCCCAGCTACTCAGAAGGCTGAAGTGGGAGAATTACTTGAGCCCAGAAGTTCCAGGCTGCAGTGAACCATGATCATGCTACTGCACTCTATCTTGGGTGAACAAGAATTACAAAAAAGAATTGAAATGATATACTAGAAAATATGTAATGCAACGAAAGGCAGTGATCAAGAAATAGAGAAACACAAAAGATATAAGACACAAGCCGGGCTCAGTGGCTCAGCCTGTAATCCCGTACTTTGGGAGACTGAGGTGAGTGGATTGCCTGAGCCCGCGGGTTCGAGACCCGCCTGGACAACTTGGTGAGACCTCATCTCTACAACAAATCAAAAAATCAGCCGGGCATGGTAGCGCATACCTGTAATTCCGGCTACTCAGAAGGCTGAGGTGGAAGGATTGCCGGAGCCCAGCAGGTCGAGGTTGCAGTGGCCGGGAGCGGCCACTGCATGTCTGGATGACAGAGTGAGACTCTAACTCAAAAAAAAAAAAAAAAAAAGATATAAGACATGTAGAAAACAAATAGCGAAATAGCAGAAGTAAATCTATCAGTAATTACATTAGGATTGCGGTCAAGATGGCGGCAACACAGGCGGAACTGTGAGATTCTCCGAATGTGAGTTCCCCAAAAAGTCTCTTGCCCTCCTTCCCCTACCCCACTGCCCACAGCGAGATGCATTGGTCCGAGGCTCAGGGACCCCCGGTCCGACGCAGGGCCGGCTATTGCGTCCCGGGCTGCTCCCTCGTGGGTGGGAAGGTCCGGGTCTCAGCTCCATCCCTGACTGCATTGATCCCAGACTGAGCCTCCGGTCACC
>CAUYQG010175964.1:0-33253 GCA_963574415.1 Tarsius wallacei | reverse complement strand
TGAGACCAACCTAGGCAACATAGCAAGACCTCGTTGCTACAGAACAATCAGCTGGGCATGGTGGCACGTGCCGGTACGCACAGCTACTTGGGAGGCTGAGGTGGAAGGATCACCTGAGCCCAGGAGATCAAGGCTGTGGTGGCTGTGGTAGCCGTGAGTGTGCCACTGCACTCCAGCCTGGGCGACAGAGTAAGACCCCGACTCAAAAAAAAAAAAAAATTCAAATGAGGTCTTATTATTTCCAAGGTTGTTTTTCCTCTATTTTGAGAGATGTTAAATCTTCAGAAAAAAAATACCAACATTCACGTTGCTAACCACTTCAGAGCTTTCTTAAATGTAGTGACTTTTTAAAAATTAAAGTTAAAAAGCAGTAATGATGGCCAATCAATAAAGGCTCTAAAAACCAGTTTTGAAAAAGAGGCTCTCACTTATAAGCAGACCCTGAACATTTACCATAATACGAAAGGGATTGGCAGTAGCCAGAAACTTCTAGGGGAGGCGGGGAGGGCACATAACATTAATAAGGGTACCTGATCTGAAACCAGGCAAAGTGGGTCCAAAAGTGAGGCCCAAACTTTACCTCTACAATGACCACTTGTATACCTAATCATGAATTGTACCCCACATCTTTAAAATAAAATAATTTTTTTAAAAATCCTCCTTTTCAAAAATTACATCTCAGTCCTTCCCGTCTCCATTCCTGCCCCCCCACACACAAATTCTCTACCATTGTTATATTGTTATACTAGGAAAATACTTGAGAATGCTACTTAAAATACTTAGAAGTCACCCAGGCATCTGCAACTTAATTACTTGTATTATTTTTATATAGCTGTGCAAATACTATTGCATTTTTTATATTAAAAAGAAAACTGTTTTTAAACTTTTATTCCAATCATAACCTCTCTTGATGGAGTCATTTCTATATATTAAAAATCCTCTAACACTCAGCAATAGGTTTTTCTCCAGTCATGTGACCTGTCAGGAGACCTAGTCACTTGTCACCTTTGTTTTATTTCATTATTATTATTTTTTAATTTTAGAGTTGTGGGTTATACGTGAGAATTTGCTACTAAAGTAAATTGTGTGCAAGTGAGATATGGGCTTCGACAAGCCCTCTCTCCCCTAGTAGTGGACAGGATACCCAATGGGTTCTTGTGTCCCTCTTGTGTCCCTCTTATGTTCCTCCCTCCCTCCACCAATTAGCAGTGCTCAGAATTAATCGTTCCCACCTTTGTGCTCATGAGTTGACTGTTTAGGGTCTGCTTATGAGTGAGAACATGTGGTATTCAGTTTTTTTGTTTCTGTGATAATTCACTTAGAATAACGGTTTCTAGCTGCATCCATGTTGCTGCAAAGGACATGATTTTGTTCTTCTTTATGACTGCATAGTATTAAATCATGTATATGTACCAGATTTTCTTTATCCAGTCCATTTTCAATTGGAATCTGGGTTGGTTCCATGTTTTTGCTATTGTGAATAGTGCTGTAATAAACAAACGTGTGCAGGTGTCCTTTTGGTAGAGTGATTTATATTCCTCTGGGTATGCTTATAAGTGAGAACGTAAGGTACTCAGTTCTTTGTTTCTGTGATAAATTACTGAGTATTATACACTCTAAATCCATCCAAGTTGCTGTGAAGTCCATAATTTAGTTCTTCTTTATGGCTGTGTAATATTTCATCATGTATATGTACCACATTTTTTTTTATCCAGTCCAATTTTGATGGGCAATATGGTTGTTTCCATGTTTTTGTTATTGTGAAGTGCTGCAATAAACATGAGTGTGCAGGTATCTTTTTTGTAGAGTGATTTAAGTTCCTCCAGATATAGTCCCAGAAGAGGGATTGCTGGGTTGTATGGAAGGTCAATTTCTAGCTCTTTTAGGATTTACCACGCTGTTTTCCATAGAGGATAAACTAGTTTACATTCCAACCAACATTGTAGAAGTATTTCCTTGTCTCCACTTCCTCGCCAGCTGTTACTTTTTTAAAAAATTTTATTTATTTATTTATTTATTTTGCTTTTTGTTTTATTAATGGTGACTATTCTTACTGGAGTTAGGTGGTATCTCAGTGTAGTTTTGATTTGCATTTCTCTGATGACTAGTGAGGCTGAGCATTTTTTCATGTGTCTGTTGGCTACTCATATGTCTTCTTTAGAAAAGTGTCTATTCATGTCTTTTGCCCACTTTTTAATGGGGCTGTTTGTTTTTTTCCTTTCCTGTAGATGAACAGGAGGCATTTTAGATGACAACCAGTCACATTTGCAACCTTGACTTTCTATTATATATTAAGTCCTCTTCTGAGTTCCAGAATGATATTTCATTCAATATGTATTGAATGTGTGTCCATCAGTTCTAAGGCCACCTAATTGCATGTCCAAAAACGTCTTTCACATTAGAGAAGGGGAAGAACATGTAATGTTTTCTCATCCAACCACACATAAAGTTGTCCCTTTGTTGGCCATCTAACTAAAAGAACACTTGCTCCCTGCCTTCCAGGTTGGGAACCTCTTGCATCTTTTTTTTTCTTTCTTTGTCCCCCAGATTGTAGTCAGTCATCAGAATAGACTGTTGAGTCTACTCTTATCTGTGTTTGGTCTGTCATCTTTATCTTCTGGAACTCTGCCTTGGAAAGGAACTTTATCTACTTCTAATCTGAATTATTGCTTTTGTTTTCCAGACTCCCCACCTCAAGTACCTCCTCATTTGAGCCCATTCCCTTCAACATTACAACCAGATAGTTTGCCTCCTACAAAGTTGATCACACTGTTACCCGCTTACATTTCTGTGGGCTTAAATACCTGCAGTCTAACCCTTGTCTGTTTCTGAAAAAGCGCCGTTTTTAAAAAATGATGTCTCTTGGCTAGCTTTCCCTGCCATTCTACTGGAGAATTTTGAGGGCAGGGCCATGTGATTTTCATGCTTGTATTCTTCACACCTGGTGCAGCAACAGGTAAGTGTTCAGTGACTGCTGGTTAAATACAACTGATTTGGGCATGGGCACAGGAAAAGAGGACAAAGGTAGGAAGAGAAGTGAGGGGGCTTCCTTCACACACCAGGGCTTAGCAAAACTCTTCATAAATCATTTCCCGTATAATACCACTGCTCCTCTCATTCTTTCAGGAGTGGCAAAGTGATTAGACCCCACTGTGCACTTTCTGCTAAGTGGCTAGTAAGCAGAGGATGTAAAAACTGGAGAGGATATGATTAGAGTAATTGATACAGAAGGAATCATGCCTTGATTGGGCACATGAGTGACCTGCTGGGCACCCCTTAGTGGGAGCTGTAAAGGCTGCACATGGCAGACTTCTATTAGGGTCAGCCTCTGACTTCTTTTAAATAAACCATAATATCTGGAAACATACAGTAATATTTTTTCATGGACTGAAATGATGTAAAACTGGATATACAGCAGTTTTCTCTAGAACAAGTCCTAGATTTCCAATGATTTTCTTTATAAATGTAATGAAGGAAAAAGCAATAGTTTAAGAACTGAGGATTGAACTCTCTTGGAGAGAAAGCCGTTGTTTAGCAAAACACCTTGATGGGTAAACAATTTTGGTTCTGGGAATATTGCTTGTAGGGGGTAATACAGAAGGAGCAAACAATGAGACGAAGATAATAAAAATGAGACAAAGATAATTAAGCTATTTCTGAATAAGAAATAGAGAATTTATAGTTTGTTGGCTGATGAGCTAGATTGGAAAGAGAAGGAAGCCAAGGAGACAAGAAAGAGAGGCAGAGAAGCAAGATAGAGTCTGCTTAATAGAAAGACCACTCAGAATCCTCCAAGCAGGAATAATCCAAGGATGTTTAAACCTAGGTATGTACATATTGTTTCTATAGTTCACAGCAATGTATTTCCTTCTATGTCTGGAGCCATGAACAAAGCCCCCTCACACAGAATCTTCAGAGAATCTTTGGAGAATAATAGGACCATAGTGGTGCTGACAAGGGCAACATTAAGTAGAAACAAACCAGTCCACAAGAAAGGTGAGAAGCAGATGGAGTTTAAGAATTCAAAAAATAAGTAGAATCTTGGAGCTAGAGCCGAGAGATAGAAATATGAGCGCTCAGTCACATCACACCCCCAACGGTCCCTGGGGAGATATACGGGTTTCCCCCTGCTGTACTCATTATGGTGTTTAAGCCAAATTTAACTAGATTTTAAAAGACACAGTGAAAAGCTTTATGTGTAATAGTAAAAAATTAGAAACAATCCAACTGAATTCAACAGGGTGAATGGATATCCAAACTGTGGTACATCCATACAATGGAATGCTATTCAACAATTAAAAAGAAACGAGCCATTGATGCACTCAGCAACTTGGAGGGACACCAAGGACATTAAGCTAAATGAAAAAAAACCCTAATCTCGAGGGGTTACATACTACATAATTCCACTTATAGAACCTTTTAAAGGGGTAAAATTATAGTGATGGAGAACAGATCAGTGATTGCCAAGGGTATTAAGCCTAGGGTTGGGGGTGGGTTTGATTATTATTATTTTTTTTTATATATTTTATTTTATTTTATTATGTTATTGTGGGGTCTTGAGTTCTTTATTGTGTTTTTTTCGTTAATTATATATCCTCCTTCCTTAAGAATAGTTTTCCACACAAGTAGGTGGAAAGTATATTTCTGAGTCCTATGTATTATTAATATATTTATTCTGCTTTATCATAATGATAATCATGATATTGATAATTTCTCTACTTTCGGAATTCCTTCAGAGTCCTATAAATCTTGCTCCATTGTCTCTCAACATTTAGTAAAGTAGATGAGACACCCAATATTCGTCTCATTCATATTCCTTTTTATTTGTTTAATCTTGGTGGTAGTCCAGAGATGTCTATTGGACTGTTTTTCTTTCTGACATTCAAAAATTCTGGTATGCATGGTTCTTTTATGATTATTTCTGCCAAGCTCCAGGTGAATAATTTCAGTCTAAAAAGACTCATTTTGCTAGGCTTGGTGGCTCAGCCTGTAATCCCGCGCTTTGGGAGGCCGAGGTGAGTGAATTGCCTGAGCCTGCAAGTTCGAGACCCGCCTGGGCAATTTGAGGAGACCTCATCTCTACAATAAATCAAAACATTAGCCGGGCGTGGTAGCACGCGCCTGTAGTTCCAGCTACTTGGAAGGCTGAGGTGGAGGGATTGCCGGAGCCCAGCAGGTCGAGGCTGCGGTGGCCGGGAGCGTGCCACTGCACTCCAGTCTGGGCCACAGAGTGAGACTCCAACTCGGAAAAAAAGAAAGAAGAAAGAAAAAAAAAAAACTCATTTTAAGCTATATTTTTTCCCATTACTTACTAATTTTCCTTTGCTTAACTATTATTTCTTCTTTCTTCTTGAAATTCCTCTTACACATATTTGATATTTTGGATCTATCATTCAAGTGCTATCCTGTTTACTCATACTTTCTCATTTCTCATGATTTTCCTGTGAGTTCTGGGAGGTTTTCTTGAGCAGACATGAGTTAGGTTTTCTGCAGTAGCCATTCTGCATTTTGCTGTCTCTGTTCCACCAGTTTTGCTTTTTACATTGATACTATTTCCTGTTGCCCCTTTTTTATCTTTCTTCATAATAACTTTTATATCAATGATGCAGTGCCCTTTTGAATCTTATTGAGAATGCAAATTTTAAAATTTGAAAACTTGTCTTGTTTCTTACAGTTACCCTAATTATTAAAGTTTTTCCACTTCTCCTAAAATACTGAGTCTTTCCCCCTCTCTAGTTTGCTGGCTTCTCTGTTTACTCATTTGTTAATTGAGGTCTAGTTTGTTCAATATTGGTAACCAAAATATGCTTTGTCAGAGGTTGTATAGGTCATCATTGTTCAGTTCTTTTCATTCCAGGCAAAAGTAGGGAAAAATTAGATTTATTGTGATCTTTATATCGGCAGCTTGGAGTTCTAATATTTGCATGGGGTAGGATTAGAGCTGTAGGCAGCGGGAGACAGCTGCAGGGCAGATTTTGCCTTTGTTCAGGAACAGTCTCTCTTTTGTATCTGCCTTGGCAGCTCCAGGGCTACTGGGGTAGTTTCCCTTCCCCGGAATAGCTGCCAGGCCTCCGCATCCAGGCAGAAGCTCCAGCACGGCTGGTTCTCCAGCACTAGTTCTCCAACCTCTAACTCCAATCCCAGAGCTGTCAGTAGGCTTGGAGAGGGGTTCCTTAGTGAACTTGACCCTGTGTATATAGTGGAATGATGAAGAGTTGAAGCTTGAGTCTGATTGCCATGTGTTTCAATCCTGGTTTTGCTATTCATTAGCTCTATAAGAATGGTCATCTTGTTCATCTTCTGAGCACCATTTTACGTGTGTATGTGTATAATAATATTGAAATTTGTTCATGGCTTAAGGCACCAGGTGTCTGGCCCACAATAATTGATGAATACAGCAGTTTTGTTGTGGATATTCTGATAACTGTGATAATTGGGCTTTCTACTCACTGTGCTCTTTGCTCACTGTGCTCTTTGCTAAACCATTTCCCACTGACTCTTCTCGGGGGGTCAGGTTTGTGGATGGAACTCATGGAAAATGGCCAGTCAGTGGTGAATATTTTGTGTGGTATTAGTTGAACATTTTAGCAAGAAATGATGAGGGTAGGCAATCATATGCATCATCTTAGTTCTAGACATTCATGTGTAATTCTTTAAAACCACCTGACATTTTTGGAACCAAATGAATTAATAAATAGGCAGGACCTTTTGTTGTATAACCTATTTGTTCCCCCATTATTTGTGGTAACTTTTTAGTATGCTAATTATATATGTACTTTGATCTTTTTCTGGACTTTTAGTTCTGTTCATTTGGTCATTCTGTTCAATCTGGTACAGTACCAAGTTATTTTAGTCTTTAGTGGCAGAAGAAAATAGTTGTTAAGAGCATAGGATTTAGAGTCAGGCTGCCTGGGTTTGATTTCTGGCTCCTTAAATTAATTTCTCAGAGGTTACTTGAAACCTCTCTGCCTCAGTTCATCATCTCTAAAATGGACTTGGTGATAGTGCCAATTTAAGGGACCATTGTAAAGATTAAGCCAAATAATTCTCTTAAAGTCATTAAAACTGAGCTTGACTCAGTAAATAAATAAACATTAGTTATTATTATTACATTTTAATCTACACATTTTAATATTTTATATGCAATTCATATAATTTTGATATGTGCCACAGACTTTTTCATTTTTGAGTCCAGCTTCCAAGACTGGAAATAAAAAAACTAAAGATTCTCTTTCTCCTTCATGATCTTTCTACCTTATTTCCAAGCAGAGACTATTACAAGGTGTTAACATCACCAAGAGCTTGTCATGTAATCTTGCAAAACCCTGGAGGTGTGCTTTTAGAAATAGTAGATGAAAGTCTGATGCTGTGGCTTCTGTGGACCAGGACCCCATTTTTACCCTTTTTGTGTTTCTACTACTAGTCCTGGTTCATGGTAAGTACTTAAGATATGCGTATCAAAATGAGGGAAATGTAGTACTTTGGTTTTCTAATAAACAAAGATTTTAAAATATGTTATTAATGTAGATAAGAATCAACTAAGCTTTTTTAGATTTACAATAACCTGTTAGCACTTTAAGATTGGAAAAGGCTGGGGTTTTTTTTTTTTTTCCCTCATATATTCAGAACCGAGAAATAACTTTAGTAGAGAGCAAGGAGGACTTTTTTTTTTTTTTGCTGAAAACATTTATGTACTGATCAAAACAATTGGGTGTTACGATTGGGGTAAGTGGATTTTATCCAAAGATCTAAGTTAGAGGAGAGGAAAGGGGGGAGTATACAGAGTTCCCCCGTGAGGAAGCCCTAAACCCTTCAAATGGCAAGAGCAGAGAGAGAAATTATGAAGTGATTATCATTTTCCATGCCAGCCTGTGAAGAACAGCAGCTTTGTGTAATTCAGAGACATGCACCGAGCAGCATGTTTTTTTGTCTCTGTACCTCGAGGCATAAATGAGAAGTGATCAAATCCAGATCTAAATGCACTGTGCAAGGTGCTCCGAATGCCTCTAAGTCATTTTCCTTGGCTTTCTGTCCTCTGTTTTCTAAACAGGGAAAACTTTTCCCCAGACTTCCTCCATTTGTTCTCCAGGTCTGATTTATTCCTCTCTCTGAGTATGGTGAGACTTGGGCTTTAGAGTCAGACTGCTTGGGAGTAACTCCTGTCTCTTCCTCTCCCTGGCTTGGCCACTGCAAGCAGTTTAGCATTTTGTTTTTTTTTTTTTTTTGAGTTGGAGTCTCACTCTGTCACCCAGGCTGGAGTGCAGTGGCACATTCATAGCCACCACAGCCTTGATCTGCTGAGCTCAAATGATCCTTTTGCCTCAACCTTCCAAGTAGCTGGAACTACATGTGCACCACCATGCCGGGCTAATTTTTTGATTTATTGTAGAGACAAGTCTTACCAAGCTGCCCAGGCTGATCTCAAACCCCTGGTTTCAGGCAGTCCTCTCACTTCTGTCTCCCACAGTGCTGGGACCACAGGCGTGCCTGGCCCCTCACTTCTAAAAGGGTTAGAAGTGAAAACAGGATCTCCCTCCCTCCCTGAACTTTAGTGAGGAGTAAATGTTATAAAGCAAGTAAAGCACAATGTGACTTAAAATAATAAATGCTCGTTATGATACTATTCCTTCTACTATTATTATTTAACTTTTTCATCTAATAGAAGGTGAGGTGGCAGCTTTACTCTAACCATGCCATCACTTCCCATTTCTCTTCTGGTGTCCTCATATCTGAGCAGTGCCAAAGTATAACTCCCTTTCAGACTACGGAAGTGCCTATGTATACTTTAATCTGGCATGACTTCTTACCAGAAGTGTCATCATCTTTTTTTATAATATGCTGGATGCAAACTTTTTCTTCTTTTATATATATCAGGTAGCCCAACAATGCTCTGTTAGGCAGTTGGTGATATTTCTTCAAAGATTTTGCCTTTTGCTGGATTTTAGTCATTTTTAAGTCAATGAGTCAGCTTCAGCTACCTTTGTAACCCACACTCATATTTACACACGTGGAATTCACACACTGGCACACCCACTGATTTGTAAACATGTTTTAGACTAAAAATTTCCCCATTTCACAACCGTCTTAGTTATCTTGGCCATGGCTAACTGATTATTATCAGAATACACCTGTAGGCCATGATCAGTATAACTTGGGAGGTGCTAATCCTAGCAGAGAGGGCAAAGAGGGAACTGACCTTGACCCATTTAGACAGGATGGAAAGCAGCCAGTCCTTTGGCTTTGTGGTGAAGAAAGTTCTTTTTAATCATGGAAAGCAAAATCACTCCAGCAATTAACCCAGGGCCAGTTAATTGAAAGTACTCACAAGACTTCACAAAGTATATTTACCTAAGGCTTTAATAAAGACAAAGGATACAATACAGCAAGGAAAAGAAAACCCAGGCAAACATCCAGGAGGTCTGGGGTATTCTACTCCTCTCCAATTTGACAGAATATTCTTTGTCTTTGGATTGGGAGCCATCTAGAGACACGTGAGATAGCTTGGCCTAGACACATAGGCCAGTGGAACAGAATGAGTCCAGAAAGAGACTCACATATATGTGGTCAATTGGTTTCTGACAAAAGTGTAAAGGCAACTCAGTGAAGAAAGAATAGTCTTTTCAACAGATGATACTGGAAAGATTGGATATCCACATGTGAAAAAATGATCTTTGGTCCATCCCTCAGACCCCATACAAAAATGAACGTAAAACATCACAATGAACATAAAGTCATAAAACTTCTAGGAAGTCACAAAATACTTGTGACTAGATTCTATATCTTAACAAGATCCCCTGGTTATTATGCACATTAAACTTTGAAAAGGTCATCCCTCCCCTATAAGATGAATATTGAAGGATGTACTAGTTGTACAGGTGACATCGAGGGTGGGAGAGGAACAGATGAAGGCCAGCATGGGCAGGGACAGTAAGTTATGATGAATCAGGACAGTGGTTTCACTGAACAAATTTATGCAAACGTTCTTACCAGTGTGCAGTGAAATTACAAAAAAAAAAAAAGGAATGCAACAAGCTTTTTATTTCTAAAATTTATTGAAGTTTTAAAATTGTAAGTTTTTTTCTTAACTTTCTGTAAAATGGAAATGCTTATAAAATGTAGGTGTTATTTTTGTTTGAAATCATTTTTCTTGGCAAATAGAAAGTTGGTAACCCTGTACTTAACTCACCATCCTTTTAGTTGTTTTTGTTTTTGTTTTGAAATCCCAAATTTTGACAGCTACTGGGTTAGAGAACTAAGAGTAGTTTCAGAGAGGGCATGGGGACAGCCTTGGGCTACTGGGATGGGGTGTGGTAGGCAGGACCAAAGAAGCAGACAGAGGTCAGATGCTGGAGGGCCTGGTGGGCCATGGAGTTGGACTTGATCCCCAGATCTTTGAAGGTTGAGACATAATTATGTTTGAGTTTTAGAAAGACGATTTCAGTGACTGGGTAAAGAGGTCAGAGAAGGATGAAGTATGAGTGAAGAAACCAGCTAGGAGGCTCTCCAGGGAATTAGTGAGAGTGTGAACTAAGGAAATGTAAATAGCAGAGAGAACAGATTTTAGTTATATTAAGGAGGAAGAATTCATAGGGCTTAAGCAACCTACTGGGTAGAAGAGGTAACTTCATATTATTTAAATTATTCTCTGATTTTAAATTCTGGTGAATTTGGTATGCCCAAATAAGTGCAAGTCAGTACCTTTCTTAAAACTCTTAAATGGATTGATTTAAATGACTATAGAGTGATTGAGCTTCTGTGCAGTGTAGTCCCTCAAAGACAAAGAGAAACTCATTAAAATGAGATCAGAGAGTTAATCCATTTTCACACATAAGTACTCATTCATGAAAAGCTACGCTGTGTGAGTCAGAAAATGCTGATTTCATTCATTTTATTACATATATAACTCCTTGAGAGAATGCTGGCTAGTAAAAATATTGGGCGCTGCTAAGCTTTCTGAACTCTTACTTTTGCAGGGCTTAACTTGATCCTGATGCATATTATGGTGAGCAGTGGTTTACATGTCATGCTTGCATTGCAGAATGGCCTTTGGCCGAGGGACTGTGGCTCCTCAGCCTTAGCTCAAAATTCTTAAACATTTCAGAATCTTTTTGCAGTTTGACGAATTCTTGAAGATAATTTAGTTGTTTTTACTCCACTTTTTCCATAAAAATAAAAATAAGGATTGTCTGTTAAACAGAAGGCTCTATTTCTATGGCTTCTCTGTTACATTTAGTGAGTTTACATACATGTAAACTTTTTTTTTTGGCGTGGCTTAGATTTAAGGGAGGTCAAGATATAATGAATTATCTCCAGTAATAGACTTTTCTCCAACCAACATAAAGAATTCTCTATTGTACGTCCATCTCCATATTTTGATATATCAGGGAACGTTGATGACAATTCTGTGGAAGCTTATGGGAAACTCTCAATGTGGTTAAAAAAGGTAATATAATTTTGATTTATGGGATTTATTTCCATTCATAAGTATACATTATGTATCTCAAAAACCCACAGGAAGAAGGGTTGGTTATAGGAGGAGGGGATATCAGTATACTGTGGTTTTTCAAGATAAAGAGATTTTTTTTTAACCATTCATTCAAAATCATCACTGTTACCAAGCAGCATTGTAGAGGGCAGTAGCTACTGTTGTACAGTTTATTTGACTTGGCAGCTTAAAGATGTAGTATCATTGTCTTTTTGATTTTTCTGTTTTATACCTCCTTTGTATTCCTACACAGCATGTCAGATGCATTTAAAATTTGTGAGAAATGGTTGGTCTTACTTTGTAAAATAGGCTGGATTATAAGGGTTTTTATGATTCCATCTAGAAACTCAGTACTTGTCTTTTTGTCATTAAAAAAAGTAGATGGATGTTTGAAATAATGTAGGTTATTTCATATGAAGTCTGAATTATTTTATGCCAATTAGTGTTTTTCAGTACTAAGGAGAATTTAATCTTTTAGTGAAATACATTTATGGACTGCAGAAGTAGACATTTTTATCCACTGTGAACTTTAAAGAAGTCCATATGCTATTGTTTCCTTTATCATTGACATATGCTACCAAAATTTGTGTGTATATTGAGAATATTTGATGTGAGACTTTAAAAAAATTTCTAGCAGGATTATTCTGATACTGTGTACCAACTTTTAAAAAAACTTTTGGGCATATATCCTAAGATGATTTACTTCAGCTATTCCAGCTTTAAAAAAACATAACTTATTCAAGGGTGTTCATTCATTTTAGAGGCCCAGAATTTGTTTGTTATGTAAAAATAAAGGGTGTTTATCTACTAACTATTTATTAATGCCAACAAATGATACTAAAAACAATTCAGATTGGTGGATGACCAGTGTTTAATACTGCTTGAATTAATATTCACTACTATTTTCCTATTCATAATCTCTTTGTGTTCCCAGAAGAGGCCAGCGTATATATTTACATACAGTTGTTGATATGAATCAAGAGGTCAAGATTTTTTAAAACAACTTATTGTAAACAATTTAAAATATATCAACACACAAAAATAGCAATCTATCCATTATCCGGCTTCAATTATTAACCTTTGACGATCTTGTTTCACATACCTCCCCCCTCATCCTTTGTTGGGTAGCAATGCTGGGATTTGACTTTAAACAAATTTTAGATTACTATATCATTTCACCTGTTAATATTACAGTATATATCTGTAAAGGACAATACTACAATATATATTTATAAAGGATAACTTGTTCTGCATACCCCAATACCATTTTCACACAGAACTGTATTAATAATAATTTCTTAATATCATATGATGTGTTCAAATTTTCCTAATTTAGTCGTCTTCTAGTGGTTGATTTATTCAAAGCAGTAACCAATCAAGATTCACACGCTGTATTTGATGTGACTTTCCCTACTATGTTGCTATATAACTTTTATCAAATCGTTTAATTCCTCTAGAGTCCTAGTTAGAGCTTTCACACATCAACTGGGGATGATTATACCTTTGCTTTGCTTGGGTATAAATCACCGTGGAGTGATTTGTGAAAGATAAAGATAGAGGTGGGGCAGGCAAAATGGTTGGACCACGTGTTTTCTGCCCTGCTCTGTTAGTTTCATTCGTGGAAGATATTTTCCAAAACTATATTTTGCCCAACTTGGATCCATCTTATTTGTGAAGCATTTCTAGTCAGCACTAGGATCTAAGACGTGTTACTGAAAAGTGTGTTTGCCATGTTTCTTATGAGAACATAGCAAAGAAAAGTGGCTATTATCTATTAATGCATGATTGAATTCCTTTTCTTTGATGAAGTCCACATGCATTCCTAGAGAATATTTTCTTTCTCTGATGTTCCAAGTTATCAGGAAAATAGGAGTGTAGTTGAGTTACAGTTATCATCATAGTCTGATCATTTCATCTGGGAAAGGAAATAACTTTTGATCTTATCTGAGCTAATTTCCTGTCACTGATTATCTTCATTTTAGGATTGGCATTTTTCAAAATTTTTGTATGGGCCATTATCTTTCAACTGTTGATTGAGTCTTTCCCCATTCTCTTATTATTCTTTCCAGTTATATATATTTTAGACCTTTTCATTCTTATCTTTTTCACTCTATCCTTCATGGTCAACCCTTAATATTTTTGATATCTTTGTCTCTGTGAATATTATGTTCTAATATCAGGGACTGGGTTAGTGGAAGACAATTTTTCCATGGATGAGGGGATGTGGATCACTGCTAATCACCATCTGAGCTCCACCTCAGATCATCAGGCATTAGATATTCCGAAGAAGTGCACAACCTAGATCCCTCGCATGCACAGTTCACAATAGGCGTCTCACTCCTAGGAGAATCTAATGCCACAACTGATCTGATAGCTAGGAGTATCACTCGCCTGCCGCTCACCTCTTGCTTGCTGTGTGGCCTGGTGGCTATGTTGGCCACGGACGGCTACCAGTCCACGACCCGAGGGTTGGGGACCCCTGTTCTAGGTTGCTTTTCATTTATCTTTATTTTTTTTGAGTTGGGGTCTCACTCTGTCACCCAGCCCGGAGTGCAGTGGTACGATCACAGCTCATGGCAGCTTTGATCTCCGGGGCTCAGGTGTTACTTCTGCCTCAGCCTCCTGAGTAGCAGGGGCTACAGGCTTGCGCCATTGTGCCCAGCTAACTTTTTAAAAAATTTTTTTGTAGATGCAAAGTCTTGCTGTTTGCTGTTGAGTCCAGGATAGTTTCAAACTCCTGGACTCAAGCAGTCCTCCCACCTCAGCCTCCCAAAGTGCTGGAATTACAGGCAGGCACCACTGTGCCTGATCATTTATTTTCTAATTTATAAATTATCTCTTCACTTGTATCTAATCTGCTTTATTTGTCCTTTGAGATTTTATTTTAATAATGACATTCTCAGTCAGAATTCCCCTTAAAGACCCGTTTCGAGGCCAGTCTGTGGGCAGCTGACTTTAATTGCTGCATCTTTGGCAACTCTATGAAGACTACAGTTTTGGATAAATAGTCATTCTGCTGTGTTTCTTTTTATTTATTTTATATTGTGATGACATATATATATACATACACACACACATATATATAACATAAAACTTATCATTTAACGATTCTAAGTGTATAATTCAGTGGCATTAAGCATATTCACAGTGTTGTACAACCATCACCACTCTCCATTTCTAGAATTTTTTCCTTATCCCAAACAGAAACTCTGTCTCCATTAAACAGGCTCCCTATTTCCCATTCCCCAGCTCTGCTGTGTTTTTAAGATGACTACCCTGAGAGGGAGAGCAGTTAATCCATCTATAGATTCAGAACAGTAGCAGCCAGAGGCATCCTCTGAATCACTGCTCTTTCAGTTTACTATTTCATTAAGTTCCTCCTGAGCATTTTCACATGCCTGCCACTGTAACAGGCAGTAGGAATATGGCAGTGAGCAGGATGACACAGACCGTGCCCTTCTGCTGTGTATGGAGCAGGATACACAATATTTAAATATACATTTAAATCTGTATTATTCCTCTAATGATATCCTCCTACCAGTTGATATTGATGAAAACTCTCATATTGTTGAATTGTTCAGGCTGATGGTTCAAGGCTTGCACTCAACATTGCTTTTGCCTGTGAGGGACTCTGGCTGAGGACTAGATGACCTTTCTGATGCTAATAGTCAGGACCTAGTCCAACCTCTCGTATCTCTGCACATTGCTGATCCTAGTGCTTCCTTAGGGGTTCCTCCTCACCAGTGTGTGGACAGTGTTCACTTTTCTCTTCACTTTATGTCCTGTTCTTCTTTCTTTTCTGTATTTATATGATCTTTTTAAAAGGCAACTCCTCTATGCTAAGTACTGTGTGAACAAAATTAAAAATATTGTGAGCATTTAAAAATCAAAGATAAAAATATTCAAAGATAAATTTTTTTTTTAAGTCCTTAAAGAATTTATTGTGTCATGGGAAGAAGGACTTGCTGACGAGCATTGATGACTAATGTGGCATGTCCTAACTTAGGCCTGTGCAAGGTACAGTGTGATCCTGGTGCTTAGTTTTGCCTGGGGAGTCCTGAAGGTTTCAGAGGGGAGTAATGCTTATAAGGGAAAGTGGATATGCATATGGCACTGGTGAGAGACAGAGGGAGTCTGGGAAGTGTTAAACCCACAATTATGCACGCACAGGAAGCTGTGCTTAAGCATTAGCCACTAAGAATTAAATTACCAAGAAAACAAAATATACAGAAGCAAGTATACAATGCAATGACACTATTTGCAGATACAGAAAAAAGTCAGAAGTAAGGCCTTGGGGGCTTCATTCAATTTCTTCTCTCTGCTCTTACTACTGACTGATAAAGACAGTAATTTCCAGGTATTTTGTGTTTTTAATTTCTCACCTGGTGTATTGAGCCATTTGATCTTATGTTGAGTCATCATTTTATAGATGTTTAAAAACACTAAAGATACTGTCACTTGACTATGGTTTTTTTTTTTTTTTTTTTTTTTGAGTTGGAGTCTCGCTGTCGCCCAGACTGGAGTGCAGTGACCGCTCCCGGCCACTGCAGCCTCGACCTGCTGGGCTCCAGCGATCCTTCTGCCTCAGCCTTCCAATTTGCTGGAACTACATGCGTGCGCTATCACGTCCGGCTAATTTTTGATTTATTGTAGAGATGTGGTCTCACCAAGTTGCCCAGGCGGGTCTCGAACCCGCGGGCTCAGGCAATCCACTCACCTCAGCCTTCCAAAGGCACGGGATTACAGGCTGAGCCACCGAGTCCGGCTTGACTGTGGTTTTTAAAATTCTAAATTGTGAAGGCTTTTGCGCCTTTGGATTAAGAGAAATGACCCAGCTGGTTCTAGTGCCGAGTGGAGATGGCCGTAACAAGCATGCTTCGCTGAGACACATGACTGTGAATGACTGAAGACTGTGAATGTTTTTTAAAGCAGGAAGGCCACTGAAGGCCCAAGGTGTTGAAATACAAAACAGCCACACCTCTTCTCTAGCTGTAGATTTCTGGGTTGCTACAGCTGGGAGAAAAAAAATCCAGGTGTCTGTGATTCATCAAAGTTGTTTAGGTCTATTGCAGCAGGGTCCCTAATGTGAGGGGCTGCACTGCTTGGCAGAGGGAACTGAGGCTGGACAGCACCCAGCTTGAACCCCTGTCGTTGCAACCTCTGCTGCCTTAGTTCACTCGCAGTTTCCACACAGTAGCTTCTGTCTATCATGGAGAAACCCTGGATACAAAGGATACATGGTGCATTGTAGAAGACTGGGTATTCGTTTATTTACTATACGTGGTCAGAATACATTTGCTGGGAACCTCTCAGGATGTTCTTATTACAAATAATCAGAAAAATCTAAAAATCATAAAGGAATAAGCTTTTAAAAAAATCTTTCAGTTTTTTTCTAACTATTTTTCTATGTTTTCCAAGAATCTCTGCAACATTCTCTGCATCAGAAGCATTCTTACCCCCCCACCTTTAAACAAATGGCTGTAAAAACTACCAAAAGACATTGACAACTTCCTGTTGCTCAAAGTTTTTCTGTTACTTTGCAAATCGCCAGAGGCTGCCTTCCTTCTGTTTGTATTGCTGCTGCAGTGTGTGATCTAGTAGAAAAATATTCCTTGGAAATTCAGGGTCTTCAAAACACAGAGGGATTCACTCCCCCTACCCCCTACCCCCTACCCCAAGTTACTTCAGTGGTGGCAAAAATAACAATTGTCCCCTGGGAAATGAAACTCATTGCTATGGTAACTAATGAAGGTTGCATCATTCTAGGGCACATTTTAAAAAGCCTGGATTTCAACATGGGTGGACGCCCCGTCTTATTTTATTCAGTAGCTTAGCAACCTGTGGTAACTGTTTGTTGCCACCCCCAACCTTCTCTTTTCTCTCAGAAAAGTGACCTATATAGATAGTATTTTATCGTCGGCACGTTTCCACTGTGAATTTGGTTCAGTTCTTAGGTATGAGTATGATGACCTTATTTTCTGGACCAAAATTCAGGACATACTCTGTATCTGGGAAGTAAAGAAAGATTTTCTTCTACCTCTTGGCTGGCCCACTCTGAGGTCTCTGCAGATGTTTTCCTTTTCTACATCTCTTAATATTGGTGTTGTTTAGGGGTTTGTCTTTGTTGTTGGTCCTGTTTTCTTCTTATTCTCTGATAGCTATTACTTATATGCTAGTGACTTCCAAATCTTAATTTGGAACTCCAGGTTGACCACCCTACAAAAGCCCTAACTGGATTGTCCCCACACTCAGCCTATTCAAGATGAACTCACCATTGCCTTCCATAAAAACCACATATTGCTGAATGGCACCACCATTCATGTGGCACCCCACGTCTAGGCAGCCTCCAGCCCTGACACTTGTGCTTTCTGAATGCTCTCAAGACTGTCCTTGTCTCTCTTTTTGTCTGGTGTACTGCCCACCTTTTCCAAACTAGTTACTTCAGGGTAGACACGCCTTTTCCAGGCTTCCCCCAACAAACAAAAACAAGTGTGGCTTTGTGCTGGCTCCTTATCTGCAGCCCTCAGTGGTCTTCTGCCTGCTCCTTTGTCCCAGCTTGTTTCTCTCACCTCCCTGCTTCTCTACCAGGAGCATGCTCCCTCTTCCTCTGCACTTGCTGCTGCCAAACGCCTGTTCATCCTGCACTGCAGACACCCTCATCTGTGAGAAGCTTTGTCTGACACCACCTCAGCCTGGGCTCATCAGTCACATTTAGATGCCCCCGCATGCTCCTATGAATTAGCTCTTACCTTGCTGTGTTGGAATGTCTGTGACTGGTCTCCTCCAGTAGATTGTGAGTTTCCTGACAACAGAGGTAGCACTGTTTGTCTTTGTGGTTTCAATGGGTTTCACATATTAGTACCTAGTAGGTGTTTAATACATGTTTGTCAACTGAATTAATGAATCAGTTAATCAATAAATGTATTAAGTGTACTTGTGGGACAGTGGGGGAGAATTCCTAACTTCTAAATTTTGATAGTCTTGGAAAATCCAAGTTGTTCCAGTCCCTGTTGTTCATTATCCCTATTAATATAAGCAGACTCCTAAAGAGTGCTAGATTGTAGAACCAGGGGTCTATTTTTCCAGGCTAGGATAGCGGAGAATGGACCTGGTGTAGTGCTTGGCCATATACCTTTGGCCCTTCATATCTGTGGCTTCCACATCCTTGGATCCAACCAACCTCCGTGGAAAATAATTTGATGGGGGGATAAAAGATGGTTGTATCCATACTGAACATGAACAGACTTTTCCCTCCATCATTATTTCCTAAACAATACAGTGTAACTAATTACATGGCGTTTATATTGTATTAGGCATTATAAAAAATCTAGAGATGGTTTAAAGTGTATGAAAGGATGTATGTAGGTTATATGCAAATATGACATCATTTTATATTAGGATCATGAGCATCCAAAATCCAAGGGAGGTCCTGGAACTAATCTTTCCAAAAGATACAACTATATACAATCATGTGCCACTTAATGACATGCATTCATTCTGAGACCTGCCTCATTAGGCAATTTCATTGTTGTGGGATCATAGAGTGTATTATACAGACCTTTAAGGCATAGCCTACCACACATCTAGGCTGTAAGATACAACCTTTTTCTCCTGGGCTACAAACCTATACAGCAAGTTACTGTACCGAATACTATAGGCCTTAGTAACACAATAGTAAGTATTTGTATATCTAAACATAGAAAGGGTACAGTAAAAACATGGTATTACAGTCTTATGGGACTACCATCAGTCTTATGGGACTGCCATCCTATATATGCAGTCCATTGTTGACCAAAACATTGTTATGCAGTGCGTGACTGTATATGTATGTTTATATGTTGATATACACAACATAGTTCACCAACTGTGTCTGACAAAACTCTACGAGCAGCTTATGTGTGTCAGCACAGTTTAAAACAAGAAAGTTAATCACAAACTAAAAAATGTAGGATCTCTAAAAGGGAGCAGTGTTACTCCCTGCTTGGTTGAATGTTTATGTCAGGACGCCTCTGCGTAACCATACTGGCTAGTGGGCTGAGGGCTGTCCCTCAGGAGGTCGCACCTGTCCTGGTTAAGGTTGTAGCTGAGGCAGGCACTGGATTTGGTCTTTTGGAGGGAGTTGGGGCGAGATGGAAAGCAAGGTGGGAATGCCTTGTTCTTCCCTAATTCTTTAGGGTACTCTCCGGGGCTGGAGCTGTGCAATTAAGTATTTATCGCTCCTTCCCGTCATTTTACCCAGCACAGTGTGCAGACTTCTTGGTATGAGCCCAGTTTCCTGCAGCCTTTCTGTACCAGGTGCAGTCAGAGGACTTGAAACTGGACAGCTGGGTGGGGCTGGCTGTGGCTGTGGGGATGGATTTTTGACTTGATTCTTCTGATGTTACACAAACAGTGAACTCCAGTTTTGAGGTTGGTATAGTGCTTGGCTTTGAGCAGATGTCAAGTATGGTAAAATGTGGTTCCTCCTCTGGTTGCATTTACAGCCCAGTCAAGGAGCAGACCAGTACTGATCACAGTTAAGTGTTTATAAATGCCACAACATATCTAACAGTTGTTTTAATCTTTAAAATAGGAACATTTTTTTCTCTTAGGATTAAAGAATAAGGGCTCATATTTATAAGTAATTTTTACCTGTGGATATCTGAGCAGCTGTGTCCAACGTAGAATAAGATGATGCTGTTTTCAAAACAGTCCAGCTGCTGCTCGAGGCCCATTGTAGGGTTCCTCATCTTGTTTTTGAGATGAGCAATGCTGCTCTTCCAGCTCTTCCAGTGTCTGTTTCTACATAGTGCAGGCAGCTTGGAGGAGAAAAACCAGGACATGCAGGATGGCTCTGGCCCTGTCCTGTTCCTGCAACCCCAGGGCTTTGTGTGTGGGTGAATGGCATTTCAGCATTCCGGCTTTTTGCTTCCCCAAAACACTGACCTCTACTGGCTTGATATGACTCTTAATCACGGTTGTTATTGTCTGAAAATTTTCTTCAAGAAAAAATGTTTTCACTTACTATTACAAGCTTTTGGTGTTGCGTTAAAAATACAATTTTCAGAAAATTTAAAACTTCTAATGCTTTGTGTGGTGAAAGTTACATTTATTTAGGAAATTCCTAACCAACCAAATTGTACTTTTAATCTCTAGGATCCAGTACCTTTTTTTAAAAACTGCTATTCTGAGTTTATATCTAAAGGAGTTGAAAACAATCTCTAAAGTATATTTGTACACTCATGTTTATTACAGCATTGTTCACAGTGGACAATATGTAGAAACCAACCAAATGTCTATTGGTGGATAAATAGATAAAGAAAATGTGGTCTATAAATACAATGAAATATTATTCACTCTGTAAATAAAAGAAAATCTTGTCACACACTACAACATACATGAATCTTGAGGTATTATTATACTAAGTGAAATAAACCAGTCACAAAAAGACAAATGGTGCATGATTCTTCCTAATATGGGTATCCCAATTGTCTAACTTTAAATTGCAGAAAATAAAATGGTGCTTGCTGCATGCTGAGAGTGGGGAATGGAGTTGTTCCATGGATATAGAGCTTCAGTTTTGCAATGTAAAAAGTTCTAGAGACCTGTTGTACAACACTGTGCATATAGTTAACACTGTTGTACTATACTGTTAAAAGTGGTTAAGGCGATAAATTTTATGTATGTTTGTACCATAATAAATTTAAATATAAGTAAATGTTTTAAGATTCTTTAAAAAATAAATAAAACTGCTATTGGAGTTAAGAGAGTAGATATTTTTATGTACTTTACTTTTGTTTTTAGATGTAATAGTTATCAGTTACCTTTAATATAAGTAGGTTTAAGGAAGGCAGTGTATTTAGTGAAGAGAGCTGTATTTAATAGGGATTGTAAAGATTACAGTATATTTGTAAAATGTTTTGGAGGCAGTAATTTCTTTAGAAATGCATGTTGCTATTAGAAACATCTGGTTTTTGTTTGCTGCTCTTTGCTTTACTTATTAGCTTTAGTAGTTTTTTCTTGTGTGGATTCTCCAGTATTTTCTATATGTAGAATCATGCCATGTACAAATAGAACTAGTTTTATGTCTTCCTTTTCAATTTGGATGCCTTTTATTTCTTTTATTTACCTAATTGCTCTGGCTAAGATTTCTAATAATGTAGAATAGCATTTCTGATTTTAGGAAAGTTTTCACTTTTTATTGAGTATGATGTTAACTGTGAATTTCTCACAAATGTCCTTTATTAGGTTAAGGAAGTTTCCTTCTATTCCTAGTACGTTGAGGGCTTTTTTCATGAAAGGTTGTGGTATTTTGTCAAATGCATTTTTTGTGTCTGTTGAGATGATCGTGTATGTGTGTGTGTTTATTCTGTTAATGTGCTTTATGACATTGATTGATTTTCTTGTATTGAACTATCCTCGCATTCCTGGGATAAATCCCACTTGGTCATGGTGTATATTCCTTTTAATGTGTTGTTGAATCTAGTTTTCTGGTGTTTTGTTGAGAAGTTTTCATTAATATTCATAAATATTTAACTCTTTAGTTTTCTTGTGGCATCTTTGTCTAGCTTTCATAGAATATGATATGAAGTGTTTCTTCCTTTTCTATTTTTTGAAAGTTGAATAGGATTGTTGTTAATTCTCCTTTTTAAGTGTTTGGTTGATCTCAGTGAAGCCATCTGGTTGTCACTTTTGATAGACTGTATGTTCTAGATTATCTAATTGGCTGGCATATAAGTATTCTATTATAATCCCTTAAATTTCTATTTAGTTAAATGTTTGTTACTTTTGTTGATCTTTTCAAGTAACGAACTTTTGGCTTAATTGATTCTCTATTATTTTTCTATTTCTATTTTGTTTTTTTCTGCTCTAATTTTTGTTTCTTTCTTCTGGCTTAGAGTTTAATTTGTTCTTCTTCTAGTTCTTTAAGGCATAAAATTAGTTTGTTGATTTGTGATCTTTTTTAATATAGGCATTTACAATTATACATTTCTCTCTGAGCATAGTTGTTATTGTTTCTTATAAGTTTTGGTATGTTGTGCTTTCATTTTCATTCATCTTAAAGTATTTTCTAACTTTCCTAGTGATTTCTTCTTTGACGCTTTGTGGTTTAAGAGTATGCTATTTAATTTCTACATTTTGAGGATTTTCCCCCTAGTTTTCCTTGTTATTGATTTTAGCCTCATTCCATTGTGGTTGGAGAAGATACTTGGTGTAATTTTAGTCTTAAAATGTGTTGAAAATTGTCTTATAGCCTAACCACTGATCTATTTTGGAGAATATTCCATGTGTACTTCAGAAGAATGTGTAGTCTGCTGTTATTGGATGTAGTGTTCTGTATACGTTTGTTAGATCTAGTGACTTTATACTGTTGTTTAAGTCTTCTATTTCCTTATTGATCTTCTGTCTAGATGTTCTATCCCTTATTGAAAGTGGTGTCTTAAAATCTCCAGCTGTTACTGTAAGGTTGTCTATTTCTCCCTTTAATTTTGTCAATGCTTGGTTTATATATTTTGGGGCTCTGTTCTTTGCACATATATTTGCAGTGGTTATATTTTCTTGATTAATTGGCCCTTTTGTCGATACATAATGTCCTTCTTTGTCTTTTGTAGCAATTTTTGACTTAAACTCTACTTTATCTGTTATTAGTATAGCTATTCAGCTAAATATACTATATACTGCTATCCAACTCTCATTTGGTTGCTGTTTGAACGGAATACCAAATAGTATTTTCCTTTTTTGTTATTTCTTTTTCAATGTATTTGTGTCTTTGAGTTTAAAGTGAGTCACATTTAAGTAGTATAAAGTGGGATTGTGTTTTTAAAAAATCCATTCTGCCAATCTCTGACTTTTAATTTGTGAGTTTAATTTATTTATGTTTAAAGTGACTATTGATAAGGAAAGACTTTTGCCATTTTGCTGTCTATCTATCTATCTATTTATCTATCTATTTGAGTTGGAGTCTCACTCTGTTGCCCAGGCTGGAGTGCAGTGGCACACTCATGGTCACCCCAGCATCAACCTGCTGGGCTCAGGTGATCCTTCCACCTCAGTATTCCAAGTAGCCAGATCTACAGGCGCATGCTACCATGCCCGGCTAATTTTTTGATTTATTGTAGAGATGAGGTCTTACCAAGTTGCCTAGGCCGTTCTTGAACCTGTGGGCTCAGGCAATCCCCACACCTTGACCTCCCAAATTGCTGGATTATAGTCTATTTTTTTTTTTTTATGTCTTAAATCTTTTTTTGTTCCTCAGTTCCTTCACTGTTGCCTTCTTTTATGTTTGATTGATTTTTTTTCCTCTCATGTACTATTTTTTTCCCCTTCTGTATACCTATATTTTCTCTTCTGTATACATTTCAAATGTATACATTGTAGTTTGAATTGATACTTAGTTTCAGTAGTGTACATTAACTCTGCCCCTGTATTTTTTTGTTATTGTCACAAATGACACCTTTGTACATTGTGTGCCCATTAACATAGACTCAAAATTCTTGTTTTCTGCACCTTTTAATCCATGTAGGAAACAAAAAAGGAGTTATAAACAAAATATACAGTAACACTAGTTTTTATATTTACTTATGTAGTGACCCCTACCCAGTAATTATTTTTTGTATGGCTTCAAGTTACCATCTAGTGTCCTTTTGTTTTAGCTGGAACAATTCTTTTTAATATTTCTTGTAAGAAAGATCTACTAGTGATGAATTTTATTAGCTTTTGTTTACGTGGGAATGTCTTAATATTGCCTTCATTCTGAAGGATTGTTCAGCCAGATATCTCTCTTAGCTATAGGAATCTTGTATTGCATATGTTGGTATACTTTATGATGTTCCATAGGTTTCTTAGGCTTTGTTCATTTTTTTTTTTTCCTTCTTCTTAGACTGGGTAATTTCAATTGCCCTATCCTCAAGTTTGCTGATTCTTTTTTCTGACTGCTCAAACCTGCTGTTGTACCTCGCTATTGAATTTTTCATTTCTGCTATAATACTTTTTAGCTCTAGAATTTCTGTTTGATTCCTTTTTATAATTTGTGTTTTTATTGATATTCCCCATTTCTTCATACATTATCCTGATTTCCTTTAGTTCTTTGTCTGTTTGAGACAGTTAAAGTTTTTGTCCAATGTTTGAGCTTCTTCATAAATAGTTTGTCAATTTTTTTCTTTTTTTCTGTGAATGGGTCATATTTTCCTGTTTGTTTGTATACTTTTCATTTTATGTTAAGCTAAACATTTTGAATATTGTAATAAAATAATTCAGGAAATAATATTCTCCTCCATCTCCAGGGATTGCTGTTCTTGTTGAATGCTGTAGTTATCCTTTGTTTAGTGATTTTATCAAACTATTTTTGCAAAGACTATTCCTTGTTGTCTGGGATCACTGAAATCTCTGTTCTGTTATTTCTGAGGTCTTTAAAAACCTGGATGATTTCTTTAAATACCTGGATCCAGTAAGGGAAAAAGAAAGTTTCTGTCTCTTTAATTCCTTTTGAAAGACATTGCTTTGGAAGCCCTCAGCCCTAGGGGTTTGAAACAGTAACTAGCCTTTGCTCCAGTCTCCAAGTGAATTGCCAGGCAAATCAAAACACACCCCTCCTACAAATTGTGGAGGACAATGTTCCCACCCTGGTACAAGCAGGCCTCTCTAGAAACATGAACAACAGTCACCATGGCTGTCTGCCATGGGGCTGGGACTAACACTTCTTGCCAACTCAGTAGTTGATTTAGTGGAGGGACTGATGCTTGGAGAATCCTACTGTATCATCTTCTGTGATGTCATTCCTGTATTGCTTCCTATTAAGGTAATAATCAATATTACAATGTTGGATTAGCATGTATTATAAAAAGAACTTAAGAGTGAATGCTGGTGTATATGTGAGTACTGTATAGTTATTTTTTACAAGTTATTTACCATTGTATCTGTTCATCTCATAAATTAGGATAGTTGACCAAAAAGACTCAATTTTGCATGTGTATGTAGTGGTGTCATTACATATCACTTCATCGTAACTTGTGGCTTTGCATACGTAATTCCAAATTTACGTTTATACGTGATTCCAAGTTTACAGAAGCCTTAAATAGAAGGAATATAGGCTCTTTAGAGACATATTTGTGGTATGCATATATGTATAAATATGGGTAGGCATGTATATGCATGTATATATTATGTGTAGTTAAGATAATATATATATATAAAATATTAAGAGGCTCGTTTTCTGTGTGTCAACGTTTTCTCATGGCTAAAAATAACGTGATTTCATGTACACATTTTCTTCTGTTATAGGACAGTTCGTGTTTGGTTAAAGAGGGACAGCGGACAGTATTGGCCAAGCATATATCATGCCATGCCTTGTAAGTATCTGGATCTCTCTGTCTTGAAAAACCAGAAATTCATGCTAACTCCCCTTCCTTCCCAGATTGCCTTCTCTGTATTTTCTTCTTGAGTTGGGAAGACTGAGGTTGGGATTCTTATTATAATGAAAAGTCAATATTAAATCATTTTAGATTTTCTAAGGCTTTCACTATATAAAGTATGAAAATTGTTCTGAAATTGACTCTATATTCATAGTTTCTGAATAAGATTAATGGAAGAAGGACTGCAGCACATAGGCTCTGATTACAGCAGTCTTCCTCTCTTTTCTAACATTTTGTTTAACTATTTTGTAAAGTATATCCTTAGACAATCCGAAATTTTGTCCAGTGATTACATTTGTGAGGTAAATTTGTCCTTGAGTTATTGTTATATCATTTATTCAAATTCAAGATGTTCGGCATTGAACATTCAGTTCTCAAAAGGATTTGCTTAAGGCTGAAACATTCTAATTAGAAGTTGATCTCATTTCCCAAGATTTTATCTTTGAAATATGTCCTTGTACTGGTGAATAATGAATCTTCCAAATACACTTTTCAAAGAAAAGATATGAGTGATTCTTAGATTGTTGCACTGGCAGTTCTCCCACAGGTGGAGAAGAAATGAAGAAATGTCCCCCCAAAATAGGAAATTTCTTTTTAGTGAAGTATTTTATCTTAAAATTAGTGATGTTTGGGCATCCTAGCCCATGTTTAGTTTAGTGTAAAATAATTATTTAAATTCATTATCAGTTGTATTAAGCATTTCCTTTGCTCTCTTCCCTTTAGAACTTAGTTAAAATTGACACCCTAGAAAAATCTCCCAGTTTTGTTGTTTGGGCTGATATACCCTCTGGCTTACTGCAATGTGCTCCTCATCTCTTGATATCACCATCCCAATTTCAGAAGTCCATGCCAAAATAAATTCATGCTAAATTGTAGATGTGGTTAAGCTTATGCCTCTGGCAAAAGCATACTGTAATAACTCAAACAACAGTTTTTGCCTGTTTATGAGCAAATGAATTATTAAGGATATTATGATTTTCAAATTATCTTTGAGGCTTTGCATATCTTTAGATTTTTATAGTAAATAGATAGTAACCATGAAGCTGAACCAAGTATTCACCCCTTTTTGCGAGGCAGAAACTTCTTATGATTATGAATACTATGTCCTTCCTTTATCTGTTTTACTTCCAGAAGACACCGTTATATGTTCTGGGCCCTAGATGAACTTTCTTTTTAAGCCATGGCAGTGATGTGGGTTTAGATAAATGGAAAGAGAAGGGAATTATCTGATATTTCCCCCCTGATTTGTAAGTGATATATATATACCAAGTCTTTTCTGTGATCTTGCTTCTTCATTAAACTTGACACAGTATCTAACTGGAAGAGATAGAGATGGGCTATAATCCAGCAAATTGAAGTTGGTCTCAGAGACCTAAAGCTCTTATGACTGTGCAGACAGAAGAGACAGACCTGGGAAAAAATGATGAGGATTTGGGGATAGCAAGCGAGAAATCTTCTTGAGATAAGCTTTAATAGGAACCTCTTGAAGGCTCAGAATCCTATGCAATTGCTTACCCACTCCTTCCTCATATACACATAAACATGCATTTTTGTGTCATTCTCTAATGTTCTCTTTTTTTCAGTATGACTGAGAATACAGAGAAGCCTTTAGTTGTGTTTTTATCATTCATTAATTCTGGAAATGCTAGATGACTAAAGGTTGCTATAGCTACTATACCTGGCATAGGTGCTCAGTAAATTCTTATTGAAAGAGTTGGCTGGACTCGGCTCATCCTGTAATCCCAGCACTATGGGAGGCCGAGGCAAATGGATTGCCTGAGCCCATGGGTTTGAGACCAGCTCGGGCAATTTGGCGAGACCTCGTCTCTACAATAAATAAAAAATTAGCTGGGCATGGTAGTGTACACCTGTAGTTCTGGCTATTTGGAAGGATGAGGCGGAAGGTCAACACTGGAGTGGCTGTGAGTATGCCACTGCACTCCAGCCCAGGCGACAGAGTGAGACTAAAAAAAAAAAAGAAAGAGTTTAATAATAAGGAAGAGTTTTCCCTGAGAACATTTATTATCCATTTTCCTTATGACTGAGGACCTTCTAATTATATTTGTATACTTTGCCTGTGGTGTTCTACTAAAGGAAGTTAAAAAGGGATTACTTCGCTATCCAAAGTGTGGTCTGTGGACCACAGCATCAGCATTACCCGAGAACTTATTAGAAATGCACTATTGGGTTCCACCCCAGAGCTCCTGAATCGGAATCTGCATTTTAATAAAATTCCTAGATAATTTGAATGCACATTAAAGTGAGAAGATTGTCTTGTGATATTATAGCCAACATGTTGATGATCTGTGTACATGTTTATATGAATACATGTAAAACTTTATGCATATATAGTGTTGATTTGTAAATATAGAGATGTAAGTACACATGCTAGTCATTCAAGCACCAACCGTGCACCTACTGTATATAGGCCACCAATCTGGATGCCAAGGATTTGCAGATGAGCAAGGTGCGTGTGGTCAAGGTGATTTCTGTAGTCTTTCACTATTGGATGGTTTCACTACTGTGTAGAAGTAAAAGAAGAAAAGCTGTGCTCATCACAGTTGGTCAGAAATTGGTTTTTAGGTTACTAGGAATGTTATGCATTCAAGTGACATAGTAATTGACCTCTGAGCAAGAATTTAAGCTTCATTTAACCTGAGAGAGGCAGAATTTTACTGCATAAGGAAATAAGCTACATTTCAATCAGTTAAAGAACCCGAAATAGAATTGAGTTTCCAAGGGGTTGTTTTGCAATCCTTTCTATTGAAAACCTGTATGATGACCACTTGTATACCTAATCCTGAATTGTACCCCACATCTTTTAAAAATTGAAAATTAAAAAAGGTGTTTTGTTAAGAGGTTACTCAGTATTATCCTTAAATAACAGTTATGTGGGATTGGTTACAAAAATAAGTGAAAATACATAATATATCCAGAGGCTATAAAATGAATTCCACAAGGCAGATGTAACCATATTTTGTGTTTATACTAGGATGTAGTAAGTAGTATTCCAAATGCAGAAGAAAACAAAAGGAGAATAATCTGTGCATTTAAAATCTGGCTTATTTGTTCATTTTGTCTATTAAAATACCTTTTAAATATAGAATTTGTCATGTTCTGCGCAAGAGAGTAGATGTATTGTAGCTTTGAAAAGAATTTAAAGTTTAATGAAAGAAAGGGAGCAGAAGGCATTGGATGAGAAAGACTAAATAGTGAAGGCTAAGTTGGTGATAGGGAACCACCCTGAAAGGCTTAGTGTGATGGGGCTCAGTGAGCTTGGGAGAGTGGCAGACAAGAAAAAGATGAAAGCAGACATGGCACAATCATAGACAAGCCATGCTCTGGGGTGTCTTCATACCCTGTGTTTTCTGAGAAACTCCTCCTCCCCCATAGGAGGGCGCCAAGAGAAACCAGACTTGCCTGGTTAAGGCTGTTTGTCCCTGGGCTAATCTGATTTTCCCAGGACTTCAGAATGTGGAATGGGAAATGCTAGTCTCAGCCTGGGCAGGTTGCTTGAACCTAAGAGCTGTGAGGTGTTTGTGTGCATGGAGAAAAAGTGAAAGCTGATCTGCAGAAAAGGTAGGATGAACCAGCTAGGGAAGAGCATCTGGCTCCCAAGGGATTTGAGGGAGAGAAATCCCGAGCAAGTGATGCTCAGGGTTTTCCTCATCCTCCTAATCACAGGAGAAGCCTGACTGTGTTCTGCCTTTGAGTTCAAGAGCTACCCCCTTCCTTATTGGATATGCCCATTTCTGCCTACCCAGGTTGGTTTCTGTTACTTGTAACTGCAAATATTTGAGTAAACCCAGCCCTGATTGTATACCTCCTGATTCCTGTGTATTCAGTTTTTCCTGGATCTCTGTGATCTTTAATGAGAGTGGTCTGAACCATGCCCTGTTGGTGCCACTGTGGTGCTGAGCTGAACTTAGTCTGGGAATGGTGAGGGCATGTAAAGAAGGAAAGCAGAGAGTAATATTTTATTCCGTTTTCTTTAATTTCTTTGGATAGTTCATTCAACAAATGTCATTTGTTTCTTCTGCATCCAACACTGTGCCATGTACTAAGGATACAGTGGTTAACTATGGCAGACCGTCCCTGTCTTCATGGTGTTTACAGTCTGGTGGGGAAGGCAGACATCAAATGAGTACCAACCATAATGTGTGGTGAGCATCATGAAATGGGAAGTAGGCATAATTGGGACAGGGTCACAAAGTCTTTCTGAGGAAAGTCTATCTTAAATTCTTTCTGTAGTGAATTTGGATGTGACTGCTGACTTGTTTTGTTGTTTAACTATAAGCTAGCTGATGTTTATGGATGAATGAGAAATCATAGCCTTTCTTTCAAACATACTTTGAACAAAGAATATCCTCTTGGTGTATCTCACACAGTAGCTGTTAATTGCCTGTGACAATATCAACTTACAACTTACCCTTCTGAGACCCTGCCTGAGCTTGTAAACCAAAGCGGGACCTTCTGCAGGGTATAGAGTTGAAGTTTCACTTGCAGCCATAAATGTGATTCTTTGTTCCAGGTTTCTAACATATACCATTTTAACCACCACATTTGTATCACGCTACACAGAAAAAGCACAAGCATTCCTATTTTCATGGTTGAGTTATTTCAGATTTGCTTTCTCAGCCAGGTTTTGCCATTCATGGGGCCAGACAACAGAGAGAGGTAGGGAGGAAGCTCATGCAGGAGGTAAGGTGGCATGTGTTGGGGATTTTTCTTACTCTATCAGAGGATTGAGTGTCACGGCTGGCCTTGACAACTTCTCCCTGGGTATGTAGGACAGATCAATCACTGTGCCTATCAAAGATGTTGTGGACAGGCAGCTTATCCATAAGGACTGAGTACCCGGTCCTTAGAGCTATTGCTTCCAATCTTTGCCTTACGACACACACAGAAAATTCTATTTGTACAGCCAGAAAATAGAGTAAATCGAAAAGATGCACTGCCCTCTTGAGAGGGCCATGTGTGTTGGAGAATTAGAAAGACTGTGGATTCTGTTGTTGCCAGGGTAGGCAGGTGGCGTTTACTTTGGCTCTTAAGTGTTTATGAATTTGTCCCCAAAGCCAAATAAGACATTTTTCCAAAGGTGGTTACAAATAAGTAGGTATACCAGGCTGGATGACATTCACCCTGCCTGCAGTTGCAGTTGGGCCCCTCAGCTTCCACACAAGCACGGCCACCTCACCATCTGCTCAGCAAACATTTCAAGTATAGGAACTCAAGTCTTCACTGAAACACATCATTTCAAACTCTCTGCTTTCCAGTTTTTATTCAATGCCTGGTTGAGAGAAAGACTATTTTTGGTGGACAACATGAAGGATCTTCAGTCTGATTATTCACCTAAATTCTGTAGAGAATTTGGATGTGATTGTAAATTATTCATCTAAATTCTCACTTTGTGTTAGCCCTCTGCAGAAATACCCACATTCATTGTGCCCTCAGCATATACGGATGTGTACATTATATGAAATGCTTTATGGCTGTTTTTGAAATAATGGTCTATGTAACATGTAGCTCTCCTTTTATGAAGAAGCACAAAGGGTGAATATTTTTCAGACATGAGGGCTGGAACCTTTTGCTTTCTTGAAGACAGAAACTTCCTGGCCTGTGTGCTACAGCCTACTGGTGTGTAGGCCAAATACATTAGCAGACCCTTGAGAACTGATCCCCTTAGCTGAGCACGGAGGTGGAGGGGGCAGTTTGTCTTTTCTATTTACTCTATTTTCTGGTTGTACAAATAGAATTTTCTGTGTGTGTCGTAAGGCAAAGGTTGGAAGCAATAACTCTAAGGACCGGGTACTCAGTCCTTATGGATAATGTGAAACATGACACTAATTTTCCTAATGTATCTTTATTTTAATTTTTTCATTCTTACATATATTTTCTTCCTTAGTCTTGATTTTTTGTTTATTTTTATTGTTTGGTTTTATTGTATCTGCTTTTTTAAGCCATTTCAAATTCTTTGTAAAATGAGATAGAGAATAAATTAAATAAATTATCCTAGTTAAGAAAAATGATGTTTGAAGATAGTTTACTGTTAACATTAAATTCAACCCCTAAAAATGTATTGTTTCAGTTTGGAGTATTCAAAATAGCTTGTAGGTTAGACCCAATGCAATGCATGGGTGAGAAACTGGAATTTGGTTTTCATTTTTGCTACAATTTGCTGAGTCACTTTGAGCAAGTCCTTTTTTACATTTTCTCAGCTTTAAAACCTAACAGATAAACTGTTTATTGTTGTTGTTCTCAAAATTGTGAAACTATTTTGGTTATTGGATATATCAAATAACTATTTGTTAAATACTTTCATGTTCTTGATGCTTAACCTATCAATATTGTATACTATGCTATAGTGTGCAATATGTACTATCATTGCTTATATTAACCCAGAGTTATTAGGAAAGAATGACTAATTTGTAAGCTTGTGGCTTGATTGGTTTCCTCGTCCCATGTGTTGGGACTATAATAGCTTGAAATTAGGGATTTGGAAAATTAAGTTAATATAGTTTTAACTGCAGTTATTTTGTATGTAAATTACAGATGTTAGTTTTCCCATTGGTAAGGAACACTTTTAATAATTTAAGAGAGAAGGTGGTTTGTGTGCTTCTCTGAGCTGCCTCTTCTGGGTTTATTGGAGTTTTAAAGAAAAGTTCATGTGGATGGATGAGTGGTAAAAAGATATTTGGGATTATGAATTTGGCAGTTTACTTTTTATAAGGAACTGATTGTTTTGGTGACTCTTAAACATCTTTAATTCAGTTGCAAGTTTTTTTTTGGCAGACTGGGAGAAATGTGTATAATTGGGAAATGATCATTCTGTTGTTTTAATTTGTACCTTATTTCAAATAACTTCTGGTTTCTTGGTTGTGAAATGTATTGTTCCGTTTGCTGGTTTGTTTTTTGGTATAGGTTATATTATGGAACTATGCATAAAAATAACTTATTGTTTTTACTACGTGCATTTTTTAAAACCACAATGTAATAGGATATTTTAATTCCGTATTTACTAAGAAGCAAAAGTACCCAAGGAACTTTTGATTTTTAATGGAAATGAGGGAAAGCATAGATTATCCAAACTAAATACACCAAGTATTGAGTAATCTGAGTAAGTAAAGCATTTATTTAGCATACTTTTGTTTGAGTTTTATCTGACAGGGCATTTTAAAATTTACTGTAGTTAGATCACTACTGTAACTTAAAACTTGGCTAGGAGAGAAAGCAACCACTTCTTTTTTTTTTTTTTTTTTTTTTTTGAGTTGGAGTCTCACTCTGTCGCCCAGACTGGAGTGCAGTGGCCGCTCCCGGCCACCGCAGCCTCGACCTGCTGGGCTCCGGCGATCCTTCCGCCTCAGCCTTCCAAGTAGCT
>CAUYQG010175959.1:0-18365 GCA_963574415.1 Tarsius wallacei | reverse complement strand
ATCCCACGCCTTGGGAGGCTGAGGTGAGTGGATTGCCTGAGCCCGCGGGTTCGAGACCCGCCTGGGCAAGTGAGACCTCATCTCTACAATAAATCAAAAAATTAGCCGGGCGTGGTAGCACATGCCTGTAGTTCTAGCTCCTTGGAAGTCTGAGGTGGAAGGATCACAGGAGCCTAGCAGGTCGAGGCTGTGGTGGCCGGGAGCGGCCACTGCACTCCAGCCTGGGCAACAGAGTGAGACTCCAACTCAAAAAAAATAAATAAATAAAAATAAAAAATAAAAATTACTTTCCTGGTTGGGTGTGGTGACGCACCCCTGTAATTCCAGGACTTTGGGAGACTGAGGCAGGCTGATTGCTTAAGCCCAGGAGTTGGAGACCAGTCTGGGCAACATAGCAAGATCTCGTCTCTTTAAAAGAAAAAAAATCACTTTCCTGGTACCTAAAAATAAAATCTTTAAAATCACTCATCTGTCCATCTCAAGATTAATTTGTTGAGATAAATTTGCTAATGCCAGGCCCGGGATTAGGTGTTGAGAAAAAAAGTTTTAAAAAAGAAAAGGTTAATATCTCGCTTCTGCCGTTAAAGAACTAACGGAAAATAAATGCCTTGCTAAGAGCCTCACTCAAGTTATATTTAAATAACCTGAATATAAAAATACCAGAAGATTGAAAAATGCTGGAAGAATTCATGACCAGGTTGGAAATTAAAGTATATTTAAAGGAGGTAGAATAAAACAGAATTAGAAGAGACCATCCTGGCCGGGCACGGTGGCTCACGCCTGAAATCCTAGCACTTGGGAAGTCCAAGACAGTAGAATTGCTTGAGTCCAGGAGTTTAAGAGGGGCCTGGGCAACATGGTGAGATCTCGTCTTTATAAAGAATCAAAAAATTAGCTAGTAGTGGTGGTATGCGCCTGTAGTCCACCTGTAGTCCGCCTGTAGGCAGACGGATTGCTTGAGCCCAGGAGGTCAAGGTAGTGGTCAAAATGGCTAATCGGCTGTCTTACAATTAATAACACCAGGCTATTTTCAAAATAGTTTCTGGGCTTGGTTCTTTTCGAATATAGTCAACCTGAAATGTATGGCTGGCAATCACTGTCAGAACAATACAAAATGACAAAATTGGTTTTTATACCTCACCCATAGACCAGAGGTTGCCAGCAAATATTGGTTCTCAATAGAAAAATGCCAGGCACATATTGGTTCTCAATACATATTTTATGAAATGAAAGAATTGTGTTTCTTGCCTAGGAAACTCTCAGGGCTCTGGTTGGATAAAAACATTTTGAGGGGTAGAAGGTCAGTTCAGAAAGTCACTGGGAGTTATGACTTCTGAGCAGAGACTTGCTTATTCAGTTGGTTTATCATCAGAAAGACCAAAGGGTTCCCTTCTAGTAAGCATCATTAAGAGGTCAAGGTCTAGACAGAAGAGAATAGGCCAAGTATTTTAAAAAGTATTTCATTCTAATGAAAACTTACAGCCAGGTGTAGTGGCTCATGCCTGTCATCCCAGCACTTTGAGAGGTTGACCCAGGAGGATTGCTTGAACCCAGGAGTTCGAGACTAGTCTGGGCAACATAGCAAGATCTGGTTTCTTAAATAAAAAATATATATATATTTATATATATATATTTAAGGAAAACTTATTTCAGAAAAGTCCATAATCTTTTGAACGAGTTAACAGAAGAGCTACATTTTTGCCACTAGGTCTACTGTTGCCTCAAAACAATAGTAAAAGCTGGGCACGGTAACTCACAACTATAATCCCAGCACTTTTTGAGGCCAAGGTGAGAGGATTGCCTAAGTTCGAGACCAGTCTGGGCAACTTGGTGAGATCTCATCTATACAATAAATCAAAAAGTTAGCCAGGCATGGTGGTGCACACCTGTAGTCCCAGGTACTTGGAAGGCTGAGGTGGAAGGATTGCCTGAGCCCAGCAGGTTGAGGCTGCAGTGGCCGTGAGCGTGCCTCTGTATTCCGGCCTGGGGTGACAGAGTGAGACTCCAACTCAAAAAAATAAAAATTAAAAATAAAAAGACAATAGTAACAAAACCAAAATAAAAATAATGAATGGGAAAACCCAGAAGCAAATCACGTTTACTGTTTTCCATAACAGAGGTAATAATATGATATAATTTAGACTAAAATTTGCCAAAGCCAATATATCTTTTCTATTCTACTAATACCACAGAACAAGGATTCCATCTTAAAATCAAAGCCTAGGAAGGAAAATAAAGTAATAATAATTATCTTTCACTGTGTGACTATTGAGGGTACTCAAGACTTTGATTAGGAAAAAAACCAAAAAAGCCTCCCACAAGTAAGTTGTCCATAATTTATAATAATTTGAGAAAACAGGCTCTGGATTTGTCAATTCTATTCAAAGGTGGAAAAAAGCTTTCAAAGCTCAAGATCACCCCCAAACCTTTTACAAAGAGTCATAGCTATATCACAGTGTCAAACATACCCTGAATTCGAATTCCATCCTGGCCCTGTAGGATAAGAAGTTTGGATTCCGCCCTGCGAGGAGAGCTGCGATTCCTCCATCCTCTGACCAGAGTGCCCACCATGGTGGCTGGCAACATCCTTCCCAGGCCACCGTGGTCCCGCAGAGGGCCAGAGCCCAGGCAGGCTGTCAACTCGGGAGAATCATGTCCTCCTTGGCAGGGCAACACCCCTGGCCGACAGGTCTGGGCGGTTCCTCCCGCCCTCGTCCCCCACCCACATTCTCATCCTGCTAGTGTTGGGAGACCTCCCTCGGGAGGCCCAGGGAAAGTTTGGGAGGTGAGACAAGAAAAAACAGGCAACGGCAACAATTTTGAAATGAGGAAAAGGAATAGAGTCAATTGACAGGAGAGAATGGTCCATATTGCAGAAGCACCAACCTCCTTCACGTGGGGGATTCTGATTCTTCATTTTTTTGCTTAAAGAACTCTAATTTGTCAACATTCAGGCAGGACAGCATGGGGGCGGGGGTGGGGGTAGGGGTGCGGGTGGAGGGGTGGGGCAGGTCCCTATGTGCCTATTTCTCTTTTCTCAGCCTGTTTTCTCTCCTAAATGGGAACAGCTTTCAGGCCACTGTTTTCCCAAAGAGAACCATTCTTCTACATAAACAGAATGTGTTTACAACACACGAGAAGTATTTCTAATGCTCTGAGTGTTCACAGAGTTATAATGACTTTTGAGAATGAGGAAAGTTGGGTGAGACAATAAAAATTCACAATCATGGAAGCTCTCAAAGGCTTAAATCAGATGGATTCCCAGGCCTAATTACCTCCCCGGTGGAGCCAGTTGGGGCTGCCTCCTACTGAGTAGATAGTACCTGAACTAAAATATAGGACACGCTCAGGTATGCCCCTACTGGTCAAGTACCAGGTGCACACTGGTTAGAGACTAATGATTGCATTAAAGCTGGGGGAAGGGCAAGTAGTTCTAGAAAGTTCTAGAATCCCTTGGGTATCTCTGCATGCTATATTTATTCAGCCTCAGAGATAAAGGCTACAATTGAATTAACTGTAGGCATTCTGAGAGGTTCTTTTTTTTTTTTCTCAGTCGGTGTCTCTGTCACCTAGGCTGCAGTGCACTGGTAGGATCACGACTCACCACAGCCTCAACCTCCTGGGCTCAGGCCATCTTTTCGCCTCACCCTCCTGAGTAGCTGGGACTACAGGTGTGCGCCACCACACCTGGTTAATTTTTTTTATTTTTTGTAGAAACGAGGTCTTGCCATGTTGCCTAGGCTGATCTTGAAAATCTGGGCTCAAGTAGTCCTTCCATCTCCTCCCAAAGTGCTGGGGATTACAGGTGTGAGTCACCATGCCCAGCCCATTCTGAGAGCTTTTGATATTATTTATTGTCATTATGACATTTAGGCATTGCACAGATGGGATGATCTCTACTGGATTTCACTCTTTTTCTCCCTTTCCAAGTTATACCGTATTTAGCTTGACAAGACCAACACTGTTTCTGCAGGAGGCAGGAAGACTTCCCAAATACCCTGCAACTGATCTTATATATTTTTAAAGGCTACCATTTACTAAAGAAACAGTATTTTGAGGACACGCACTATACAGATTCATTTGGTGGACATTTCCCTTATTATTTTGACCTTTCCAAAATTTAGAAAAACTCCGGTATCACTGTGGTTAGAGGCAGGACAGGAATTTAAAATGGTGCAATGTTAGGAAGCCGTTGGCTCTATTCCCTCGACAGCCCAACCTAAGCATTTGGTGAGGGGTACACATGCTGTTCCTCCCCATAGGGTGCCTCTCCTTTCTCACTGGACTGGGGTTTCCCTCTTCCATCGGCAGCTCCTTCTGCCACCGAGGGCTGAGCTGGCCTGGGGCAGTGCCACCTGCCTTTTAGGGTAAAGGGCAAAGAGGCCTTCCACAATCCCTCAGTTTCCTGTCACACCCAGAGTCGCCAAGACAGGCTGAACCTGCCTTCTGCTGAGGCCACTCCCTGTGGGAACGGGATGGCATTGGGGAAGGAGTCATGCCTGGGGCCTGGTCCTGCCTTGGAGCATGGGAATTAAGGACAGATTCTGAAGGACGGGAGACAGGATCAGGAGGCGGGAACACGGCTGTACATTTGCCTCGAAATCTCTCCCTTGGGGACTTTGTGCCCTTAGGAGATTGGATGAGCTGGGACTGAGACCACAGCAGGGATTCAAGCAGAGACTCCTTCTGATACGCAGAAGCCATCCTTGGCTCCATCCTAAGTATGAGGTGGCAGAGAAAATGCAGTGATGCTGAAAGCAAAGGATTCAGGATTGAGACTATAAAGAGCCACCAACATCCTCCAAATGAAGCTGTGCTTTGAGGCTCAGGTCTTAGCACGGCCACATGTCCAAGACTCCCAACCCCAGTGGATTATTCAGTAGTCCAAGGGGGGAGGCATAGGGCTTGTGGCCAGAGCCATTTCAGAAGCACAGCACACTGCCCACATTCAGACACTGCACTGCTGCTGCCACCAGCCACCAAGACGGGACATGGAGGTCTGTGACAAGCAGGCAAACAGAGCCAGGTGATGTTGCAAATACAAGCCCCAACTCATACCTGAATTTCCCATGCAGGGGCGCCTCCTTTGTGCTGTCATCATCCCCTAGGCGCCCAGTCACAGTGCTTCTCACACTGTTGTGATGATCTACTTGTTATGTTGGTCTCATCCAACTTGCTATCCCCAACCTTACTTGGCATCAGAAACACTTGACAGTGGCCAGGCGTGATGGCTCATGCCCTGTAAGCCCCAGCACTTTGAGAGGGCGAGGTGCGAGAATCTCTTGAGCCCAGGAGTTTGAGACCAGCCTGGGCAACATAGCGAGACCTTGTCTCTACAAAAAACACAAAAATGAACCAGGTGTGGTGGTAAGCATCTATAGTCCCAGCTACTCAGAAGGCTGAGGCAGAAGGATTGCCTGAGCCCAGGAGGTCAAGGTTGCGGTGAGCCATGATCATGCCACCGCACTCCAGCCTGGGCAACAGAGTGAGACCCTGACTCAAACTAACAAACGCACACAATTGACAGAATGCAGGTTCCCAAGGCTTGCCCTGAAATGGCTGTTCTATTAGGTCTAACATAGTGCCAGGGCCCAAAGCTTCCCACGTTTTCTTACATTGCTGGCTTGGATTCAATCCAGGCATAGTATGAAGAAATCAGTTTACTAGACTGGTACTTCCTGAAGTCAGGGACCATAGCCTGTACTACCTGGTGCCCAGTATCATGAACATATCCAGCACACAGCTTGTTTGGTGAAGTCAACATCATGGCCAGGAGCCCACAGACACCTACCTCAGTCTCCACACCGAGGTTGCCTGATTCTTTTAGTCTCCCACAAAACCCCCTTGGTTGCCACCACCCCTCACCACCCTGGCTGCAGGTGCTGCCTCACAGGATCACCTTGTCTGGCCTCCACCACAAGCCCCCTCAATACTCCCATATTTCACTCGCCTGTGATGTTCTGGCCCAGAACAGGATTTGCCAAGGCAGCCGTTTCCTGCCCCTTCCGCCATCTTTGCCTCGAATGTTCTGTGCCCTGGACGCTACTGAAAAGGGGTCTATGGGTCAACTCAGGGTTTGGGCTTGGCAGCAGCGCTGGACACTTTGTTGTCCTTAGTTTGCCGGGTGTCACAGGTGGACGCTCAGTAGCCAAGGTTTTCCCCAGCAGGAAGCTGAGCAATGACCATGACTGCTGTGAGAACGTGGTCAGGAAGAGGAAGGAGAGTAATGTCCTGCCTAGAAGGTCGGCCCACCCTTCCCACTCACACAGACACGCTTCCTTATCCAGCCCCACTGCAGGCCAACTGTGCTCTTCCACTGGCTGGACAGCCAGCACATAAGGTCATTTCCCCCCTCAACCTGTCTTATTGTAAGATAAACTAACCGACCCTCTCCCCTCCACCCCTCCACCATGGAAAGAAACACATCAAGGAAGAAAACACACTTCTTCTTTACATAGAACCATAGAACACCAGAATCATCCTGAAGGCTGTTTGAAGGCCAAGTTGACTCACAAGAAGCTTCAGTTGGTAGGTGTTTGCCACTAATGTCCTCTCATGACTAGGAGTTACCAACTCTCTTCTAAATCTCACAAACATAAATACTGTCAGCACCTGCCCTCTCCGGAGGATGAGGGCTGAGTCGGGCCATTTGCTTCTTGGTAACCTAGGACCTAACGTGGTCCTGGGTAAACAGAGGGTACCTTACACATGTTGTTCGAAGCAAGACATGTCAAGCTGTGATGATGTGGCTGTCAACTGTTCAGATGTGTATGAAGCCGTCAGCATTAAGTATGACTTCCATCTTGGTAGCAAGTATTTGACCTCCTACCATGACTTTAGGACAGAGTCATTGGGGCTGGGATGGGCTTTGTGTGGAGTGCTATTTCCTTACTCCTGAGGCTTCTCTATCTGGGGGGTGCGGTGCTCCCTGAGCTCTGGCCTCTCTTTAACCCTTTACACGCTCCTCTTGAAGTCGGGAATCAGGATTAGCTTGTCAAGTGTAGGGGGAAAAATTGGGCAGACATTGTCTAGCTACACTCCTTGGCCATTTTGCTTTGCCTTCAATGTCATGAGTTTTTGTTTGCTTTTTGTTTTGTTTTGTTTTTGTAAACAGTCGTGCAAGGGATGCAAGTGGGGATTTACTACATAAGTTGCATGCTGGTGAAGTTTGGGCTTCTAACAGGCCCTCTCCCGGCCGATAGTGAACCGAGTACCCAATGTGTTGCCATGTGCCCCCACCCCTCCTCCCTCCCTTCCTCCCCTAGCAGTGTCCAGCATCTGCTGATCCCACCCTTGTGCTCCTGTGATCCATGATCAGGGCCCACTTAGGAGTGAGAACATGTGGTACTCAGTTCTATGTTTCTGTGATAGTTCACTTAGTATGATAGTTTCCAGCTGCATTCATGTTGCTGTGAAGGCCATGATTTTGTTCTTCTTTGCGGCTGCATAATATTCCATTGTGTATATGTACCATATTTTATCCACTTTTGGTGGGCATCTGGGTTAGTTCCATGTTTTTGCTGCAGTGAACATACGTGTGCAGGTGTCTTTTTGGTAGAGCAACTGATGTTCCTCTGGGTATATTTCCAGAAGAGGGATTGCTGGAGCATATGGGAGCTCAATGTTTAGTTCTTTGAGAAACTGCCACATGAATGTTGAGAGTTTGACACACAACAAACCTGCCCCTGAATGGGGAGGGCCGCCCAGCTCAGCGCACTGGGTGGGAGGGTTCTGATTCTCAGTTCATTATTAGGACACCAGGAAGCCAGCCCAGACAAGAGACACCTCCAATGTTAACTTTTTTTTTTGAGCTGGAGTCTCACTCTGTCACCCAGGCTGGAGTGCAGTGGCACGTTCAAGGCTACCGCAGTCTCGACCTGCTGGGCTCAGATGATCCTTCCACTTCAGCCTTCCAAGTAGATGGAAGGCACACACCACCATGCCGGGCTATTTTTTTTTTTGTTTAATTGTAGAGATGAGGTCTCGCCATGTTGCCCAGGTTGGTCTCAAACCCCTGGGCTCAGGCAATCCTCTCGCCTCAGTCTCCCAAAGTGCTGGGATGACAGGCATGAGCCACCACACCCGGCCTTGTAATGTCAGTTTTATCAGCAACAAAGGAGAGAGACCAGTCTCCATCTGCCTTACGCCTTTGTCTCGAAGTCTCAAACTGGCGGAGAATCTGGGTGGGAGGAGAGGGTGTTGACTGGTTCTTCCCTGGGCCCCAGTGTTTGGTGGATTGGCTCAGGGACGTGGCATTCTAGGAACAAAATAACACCTGCAGATCATGGCTTCTGGCAGACGCATCAGAAGTGAGAGCCATGGGTTATTCCTTGGGATTCACAGTGTACCGTTTTAGGCTACACTCAGCATTCAGTCTCCTGGGTAGCCTTTGCTGTGGCCTGCTGAGCGACTTTAGAGCAATTTTACTCTGGCAGCTGACTCAGTCACAGATGGCTTTGCCCCCATGTGAGAGTGACTCTTTCTGGAGTGTCCAGCCTGCAGGCTCAAGGCCCCACACGCAGGCTCAGGCCTCACCAAGAGCAGGCGGCTGGGTGGCTTCAGCAAGGGCCATCTTAGTTTAACGGTAGAGTGGGCGGGCGGGATTAGCAGGCAGGTGACCACGCATGCCCCTGAACTACACAGGTGTGGGGTTTCTGAAGCAGGTGAGCTGAGGCAAAGCGTCAACCCTAGGAAAAGGAGAGTCCTTGTGCTTTCAAGTTCTTTAGTTACCAGGAGTGGAATGATACTGCAGGACAGTACTGTATGTATGTGTGTCTAATTCTCAGCACGAAGAACAGGGAGGAAGGCAGCAGGTTCTGTGTGTGCTGCAGAGGGAGCCCAGAGGTTTCTTTTTCTTTTTTTTTCCAGGAGTGCACTTTTATTGAAGTGCTCTCAAGTCAGTGTATAGGGAAGCCCTGGCTGCCTCTACATCTCCACCCACTCCCAGGGAGACCAAAAGACTTCATACATCTCAAGTTGAGGACAAAAAAAGGGGTCCTGGTGGCTGATCATTCAAAGTAAAACAAAATAAAAAAGCATTAAGGTGAAGATTAAAAACATTTGCATCATGCAATGTATACAAAAGCAATCCTGTCACCTCCCCTGTGTGAATCGGGAGAGGACTGGGAGGAGCCGTAGTTTTTAAAGGATCATTGCATGGCCTATTCAGTGGCACTTCTGTTCATTCTGTGCTCAAGGCCAAGAGGAAATGGAGGAGGAGCAGAGTTTGGGTTCCCGTGGCTCATCCAAGGTTTGAGGGTCTCCCCAGGGCCTCAAGTGAGCTCTAGATCTCCCACTGAGCCCCTGCTGTGGGCAGAGCAATGGGCTTTGGACCAAAGCACTGCATTCCAGGAGAATAGCTGTGCCTAGCTCACAGCTCCAGGGGATGTGAAATCAAGCCTGTTTTCTCAGTTTGGAGGATGTATATCTACCTACCCAAAGGAAAAGAGTTCGTTATATAAAAAAGACACCTGCACCCGCATGTTCATCACAGCACAATTTACAATTGCAAAACTGTGGAGTCAACCTAAATGCCCATCAACTGATCAGTGGATAATGAAAATGTAGTGTATATACACTATGGAATACATATACCCTATGGTGATACAGCTGTCAAAAGAATGAAATCATAATGTTTGCAGCAGCTTGGACGGAAATGGAGAACATCCTCCTAGGTGAACTAACTCAGGAACAGAAATCCAAACACCGCATGTGATTATAAGTGGGAGCTAAACTAAGGATCCGCAAAGACACAGAGAATGGTATAATGGACACTGGGGACTCAGAAGAGGGAGGGGGAAGGGATGGGGGTGGTGAGTCCACTTAAAGCCCAGACTTCTTCGCCACCATACAGCGCAACCATGCCATCAAAACCATTTGTTCCCCTAAAGCTATTCTAAATTAAAAAAATAAATAGAATACATTTCAAGGATGTGGGGACCATCTGTGTATGTATAATTCGCAACATGAAGAACATGGAGGAAATTCTACAACTTTTTTTTTTAAAGGAAATGAAAAAATAAAAAGTGATGCCCTAATGTCATTTCTTTTCTCTAAGGAATAACCACAGGCCAGGCTGAATTGTTCTACATTGCAGGCTGCACAGAGTCACCTAAGCACAACACTTACTCCCAAAGGCCCTACGCATGGTCCTCAGCGTTTGAGTGGCCACACACAGGAGACGAGTGGGGGAAAACACCAATACGTGTGTGGTTTCTGCTAATACAAATTAATCCCTAAAAATTGTACTTGTAAATTCATAATGAATTTGGGTTCTCATATATACAAGCATTCTTTTTTTTTTTTTTTTTTGAGTTGGAGTCTCACTCCGTTGCCCAGACTGGAGTGCAGGGGCCGCTCCCGGCCACCGCAGCCTCAACCTGCTGGGCTCCAGCAATCCTTCCGCCTCAGCCTTCCAAGTAGCTGGAACTACAGGCGCGTGCTACCATGCCCGGCTGATTTTTTGATTTATTGTAGAGATGAGATCTTGCCAAGTTGCCCAGGTGGGTCTCGAACCCGCGGGCTCAGGCAATCCACTCACCTCAGCCTCCCAAGGCACGGGATTACAGGCTGAGCCACTGAGCCCAGTTTATACAAGCATTCTTGTCGAGAGACTTCCATTAGCTCCCAAGGGCATCCTCTCCCTCTGCCCTAATGGTGGGAAAACATGCTTAAACTTGCCCATTGAAGGCAAATTTCCCTTGATTTCCCAGTGTCCTCCTCCAACTGTAACCTTTTTTTCCCCTTCAACCCCAAATGGGCTGGGCGCGGTGGCTCATGCCTGTAATCCTAGCACTTTGAGAGGTCAAGGTGGGAGGATCGCTTGAGCCCAGAAATTTGAGATCATCCTGGGCAACATAGTGAGACCTTGTCTCTACCAAAAAAAAAAAAAAAAAAAAAAATCAAAAAATTAGCCAGGTGTGGTGGTGCATACCTGTAGTTCCAGCTACTCAAGAGACTGAGGTGGGTAGATCACCTGAGCCCAGAAGGTTGAGGCTGTAGAGAGCTGTGATGGTGATACTGCACACCAGCCTGGACAACAAGTGAGACCCCCAACTCAAACACACACACACACACACACACACACACACACACACACACACACACACACACGGATTATCAGTACTCACCATCTTCTATCTCTTTCCCAACTCACTTCAATCTGGTTTCCCATCCTCCTCCCCAGACAAAAACAGCTCTCTGTAATCTGATGCTACTTAACCTAACCCAACTGGTATTTATCAGTCTCTTCCTCATAAAGCTTCTTGGCAGTGCCTGACACTTCTGGCCACTGCTTTCTTCTTGAAGCACTGTCCTCCCTTGGGAACGTGGCCCCTTAGAGTCCTGGTTTTCCTCCATCCTTTGCTACATCCCTCTTCTGTCTCCCTTGCAGGCTCAGCCAGTGACTCAATTTATGTCTTCAGCCCAAACATCTGAGCACCAGACCAGTATATCCAAGTGACTATCTGATATTTCAGCTTTGAGATTTCACAGGAAAATGAAATGTAATACATCCAAAATGAAACACAACCTTCCTCCCAAACCAGGCCCTCTTCCAGGGAATGCCACTATCATTTGCGGGGTTCTGCCTGCCAGAAATGTTGGAAATGTTCAAATCATTACCACTTCCAACCAATGTTTTTACTTTTTCTCTTTTTTCGGAGTCAGAGTCTCACCCTGCTGCCCAGGCTAGAGTGCAGTGGCAAGATCACAGCTCACCAAATCCTCGACCTCCCAGGTTCAGTGATCCTTTCACCTCAGCATCCTGAGTAGCTGGGACTACAGGTGTGTGCCACCACGCCTGGCTAATTTTTAGATTTTTTTTTTTTTTTGAGTTGGAGTCTCACTCTGTTGCCCAGGCTGGAGTGCAGTAGCAAGTTCACGGTCACTGCAGACTCGACCTGCTGGGCTTAGGCAATCCTTCCACCTCAGCCTTCCAAGTACCTGGAACTACAGGTGCGTGCCACCACACCCATCTGATTTTTTGATTTATTGTAGAGCAAGGTCTCGCCAAGTTGCTCAAGCTGGTCTCGAATACTTGGGCTCAGGCAATTCTCTTGCCTCAGCCTTCCAAAGTGCTGGGATTACACGCTTAAGCCACTGCACCCGGCTAGCTTTTTTAATAGATGTGAGATCTCAGTATATTGCCCAGGCTGGTCTTGAACGCTTGAGCTAAAGCAATTTTCCCCCTTCCAGCTCCCAAAGTGTTGGGATTACAGGCGTGAGCCACAGGGCCGGGCCCAGTGTTTTTACTTCTTAACTCTTACTCACATATCATTTACTTTTCTCCACCTCCACCCTGGTCATCTTCCATCTGTACCAGTATATTCTTCTAAATGCTCTCCTGGGGGTGGGGTGGGAGGGCAGGACTATCATGCCATGATTTTTTAAACTGCAAATCTGATGGCACCCCACTCTTACCCAATCGGCTGGAAACTTCTCCATGCTTTTCCATTTCTTTTGGGATGATGACCACAGTCTGTAACTTGGCCTTCAGTGCCTGCATGTCTCCAGCCCCGCCTCCTTGCTGACCTTACCAGCCTACTCCCGCACCACCCAGACTCATCTCTCCTCTGAGTCCCCCCTCCGCTCACGGTCCCTCCACATCACTTTGCTGCCACCACTGCAGGTCCTCCTGATCTGTCAGGTCTCAGCTCGGCGATCACCTCCTCAGGACAATGCCTGTATTTTTTTTTCCTTTCTGGCCTTTATAATTTACGAGTATTTGACTTATAGCCATCTCCTCTACTAGACTAGCACAGTATAATGAAGGGGTGGAAGGGGGGAAGCGCATGAGTTTTTTGCCCACATCAAATTCCCAGAGTCTGGAACAGGGCCCGGCTCATAGTACTGGCTCAACAAATGCTTGTTGAATGAATGAATGCACAACTTTAGTGCACTGGGGACTCTGGCATAATTAGTGCGTATGATATCTCTATCACAGCTGTTGTCATTTTAAAAAATATGCTATTGTTTATAATTAGATACTAAGTTCTGGTCAAGAAAGAAGCCAGTAATTATGAAATCATCCCCATGAGAAAACATGATCTGTTTTATGGAACCGTCTTTATTTTATGGATTCTTCAAAGAGTACACTTTGCTGAAAAGTGAGCGGCCTATATTTATGTCTTATTTGGATTTAATATTCTCATCTTCTCTGCCCTGAGAAATACCATATTGCTGAATATAGCCATAAAGCTCAAGAAATTTAACCAATGATTAAATATCTTTGTGTTCTTTATTTTTATTATTATTTTTTATTTTAAAGATGTGGGGTACAATTCAGAATTAGGTATGCAAGTGGTCATCGTATAGGAGCCTCCCTTTGGTCCCCAGTTTGCCTGGTTGAGATCAAGTACCCTTATTGATATTGTGTCGCTCCCTCCTCCCAACACCCCCACCCCGGCAATATCCCACAACTGACAATCCCCTTTCTTATATTATTAGGGTAAACATTCATGTTCAGGTTCGCTTATGAGTGAGAACATGTGGTACTCTGTTCTTTACTTCTGTGATGGATCACTGAGTATATCTCGGTGTTCTTTTTTTTTTTTTTTTTTGAGTTGGAGTAGCACTCCATTGCCCAGACTGGAGTGCGGTGGCCACTCCCGGCCACCGCAGCCTTGATCTGCTGGGCTCAGGCGATCTTTCCGCCTCAGCCTTCCAAGTAGCTGGAACTACAGGCGCGTGCTATCACGCCCGCCTGATTTTTGATGTATTGTAGAGATGAGGTTTTGCCAAGCTGCCCAGGCGGGTCTCGAACCTGCGGGCTCAGGCAATCCACTCACCTCGGCCTCCCAAAGCGCGGGATTACAGGCTGAGCCACCGAGCCCGGTCATCTCTCTGTTCTTAATATCCATTATATGATTAAAACCTAGGTTAAATTATATTATAAACAGTTATTAAGAACATAGCAACTTAGAAATAAAGTGAAGGCAATGGAGCCTTCTCTGCCAAACCTTTAAAATACTACAAAAATGATTTTCACATTTATTTTATTGTCTATATCAAAGCTAGCTAGGCTACCTTACCAATATATATTTTTTCACTAACATATTCAATTTTGATAAGAGTTTAAGATACTGATTTTGCAGAAAATTATTCATTAAAATGTGTGTCCTTTTATTTTTTCAGGGATTTATTACTTATTTTCTCAGAAATAAAAGACCGATTTCCAGGTTACAATTAATTGGTATGCAGAGATTTCAGACTTTAAAAACTGTAATATCAGTGATAGCCTAACATGATAAAACCCAGATTTTCCATCCACATTTAAAAGGTGCCCAGCAATGTTTCGCCTTCGATTCACACACTCATCCATTTGCTCATGGATGGTCAGAACAGATTCCTTACAAAACCTCAGTAGTTGGCCGTTGGAAATAACCATCTGCTTTAGCAAAAGCTTTGTTATTTGTAATTCCACCCTGAAATCTGAACACTATAAAGTTTTAGAAGTCTACATTAGATTGGTGCAGAACCTTAAGCCAGAGAGCGTGCCAACATTTCTTTCTCTCTTGTAAAAAGAGTATGTGGATTAATTACAAGGCGCTGACTGACCTGGATTAGTCTCTATCCATGCCTGCACAAAATTAATTCCCACCATTTACATCAATTAGATGGGGTCAGGATGGATAATTCAGACTGAGTCTGACATAAAACCTTTTGTTTACTGGGACATCTGAAGCTAACATAGTTTGGGTGAAACAATTTGTGTCGTTTATGTATGGAGAGCTCTTAATGGCATAAGCAGTTAGATTGCTCTGTGCTCACTTCATAGAATTATTGAAGCTATTTGGCACTGCTGAATTTAGGTGTTCACCAGGAGTAGTTTTTAAAATACTTAACTATTTGAGGTGGGGGGAAGGAAGAGTGGGCAAAAGGGAGATGATGATCAAAGGGTACGAAGTTTCAGCTAGACAAAAGAAAGAGGTTTTGGTGATCCATGGCACAGCATGGTGACTACAGTTAATAATAATATTTTGCATATTTCAAAATAGCTAAAAGAATGGATTTAAAAAGTTCTCACCACAAAGAAACAAAAAGGATGTGAGGTGATGGACATGTTAATTAGCCTAAATTGATCATTTCACAACATGCATTGGAACATCACATTGTAACCCATCAATATACACAATTATTATTTGCCAATTGAAAACAAAACTTAGGGGAAAAAAAAACACTTGACTACAAAGAGTAGGGAAGTCCACTTCCCTCTTCTGCTGTGTTTTGTCTTTATGCATCAGATAAGACTGATGCCAACATCTAAGGGGTCACGAATACTATTTACATTAAGACAAAGAAACATATTGAAAAAAACTTATAAGTCTTCCCTGATTATGCTTGCTGAAAACATTTGATATTAAATTTTTAAATTAATGAACAGTTGGCCAAGTGAATTTTTGAGCTAAATAATCTGGGCAACCCTAGACAGAAGTACTTTTAACCAGTAAACTCCTTGCAGTGACCTCCCTTCTACCTCTAGATAGTTAGTTCCAACCTCTCCCTGATGGCACTGGAGTTCTCCCCCTTCCCTCTTCCTCTACCGGGCTTTGGAAGGTTCCTAAACCTAGCAGCCCCAGGACCTGTCCTAGCTTTCGCAGCTGGCAAGGAAGTGAACATAGAAATACAGTTCTAGCTGGGCTCGGTGGCTCAGCCTGTAATCCCGCGCCTTGGGAGGCTGGAGTGAGTGAATTGCCTGAGCCCGCGGGTTCGAGACCCGCCTGGGCAACTTGGCGAGACCTCATCTCTACAATAAATCAAAAATCAGCCAGGTGTGGTAGCGCGTGCCTGTAATTCCAGCTACTTGGAAGGCTGAGGCAGAAGGATCCCCGGAGCCCAGCAGGTCGAGGCTGCGGTGGCCGCTCCTGGCCACTGCACTCCAGTCTGGGTGACAGAGTGAGACTCCAACTCAAAAAAAAAAAAAAAAAAGAAATACAGTTCTTACACATAATTTTAAGTGGTTGTAGCTTTCTCCATTAATACAATAGTATAAAAGATAGTATTATAATTCACTATAGTAGGGATTAAGCATGATAATATGTTTTTCCCAAGTTAAAGGGAAAATAGACTGTTTAGACATCAGATTTCAGATCTGAGAATTTATTTCCCAATAAAGACAGCATCCTACACGAGGGGCATGTGTCAGGTGTTGTGGTGAACACAGGTGAGCCCCCAACCTAGCCTGTGTCTTTGTGTGTCAGGAGGGGGCCTATAGCATGAAGATGTCACTAGAGGGGATGATATATGAATTGAGTTTAGAAGAACAAATAGGCACGAATAGGAGTCAGCCAGTCTGGAGCTGAGGGATGGGGTGAGAAGCAGGTATAGACATTTAGGGGGAGGGAAAACCAGCTGCAAAGACCCATGGTGTCTACTGAGGGAACTGCAAGCGATGTGGGTAAGCAGAAACTGGTACGTGTGTGTGTGTGTGTGTGTGTGTGTGTGTGTGTGTGTGGGTGTGTGTGTGTGTGTGTAGGGGAAGAAACAAGAGATGATACTATAGAAGTAAGCAGGAACCAGATCACAAAGCATCTTATATATTCAGCAAAGAGTTTGGACAAAATGTTTTAAGGAGTACCATGATCAGATCTGCATCTTGAAAAGACTCTTGGTGAAGTTGGAAAACATATCGGAGGAAGTAAGAATGCAATCACGGAGGTGTAGATGTTAAGGAAGAGATGATGGTGCCTGAACAGAGGCAGTTGGAGGGAGGCAGCCTCTGGTGTGAGAACTGATTCGGTGGGATGGGGGCCTGTGGTGAGGAAGAGGAGGCAGGGAGGGGGTTAGGACCTGTGGTGAGGGCACCTTGGGGCTGGCATTGCCATTCACTCCCAGGGTATGCACAAAACAGAAGAAATTTGGGTATGGAGGGTGGGTGACTCAGGAAAATGAGTTCTCCGTTTTTAGATATTTAGGCGATCACTAGGTATTTTTTTCGCCCATTAAAATTAATCCTGTGAACACATTTTTTTTTTTTAGTTGGAGTCTCACTCCATCGCCCAGGCTGGAGTGCAGTGGCACACTCACGGCCACCCCAGTGTTGACCTGCTGGACTCCAGCGATCCTTCCACATCAGCCTTCCAAGTAGCCAGAACTACAGGCATGCGCTACCACACACAGCTAGGGAACCCATTTTTGAGCACGTCCTACGTTAGTGCCTTTGAATTACACTAGCTATCACTTCAGGTTAGAGTCTATTTTACCTTCTAAGGGTAAGACTTTACTAATTATTATTATATACGGTCAAGTTTCCTCCAACAGGATCAGAGTTACACTGTTAACAATAATGCATGAATATAATGTCTTCCCCTACAACCTCACCCATGGTGGCCTTTGACTTTTGTTTATTCAGAAGGCGTAAAATGTTTTTATTTTAAAATTTATTTAAATTAGATATTCTTTCAGATTTGGTTTTCTCTCTGTTTTCTTGTGTGTAAAATAGTTTGTATCCTTGGACTACTTATCCAACTAGAATCTGATACCATGCTTATGTTTATACAAATTCCCGTGTGTTTGTAAATTAAGTCTCTATTTTTTGCTATGTATATTTTTCCATTTTGTTGCTTTCATTCTGTTTAGGTTTTAAATTTTGTATAAATACACCTGTCTACCGTGTCCCTTTTCAATTTTCTTTTCCTTCAAAAAACTTTTTCTCCTTTAGAGCTGAAACTGTGCTATTACGAATTTATTATTCTTTTTTTTTTTTTTTTGAGTTGGAGTCTCACTCTATCGCCCAGACTGGAGTGCAGTGGCCACTCCCGGCCACTGCAGCCTCGACCTGCTGGGCTCCGGCAATCCTTCCGCCTCAGCCTTCCAAGTAGCTGGAACTACAGGCGCATGCTACCACGCCCGGCTAATTTTTTGATTTATTGTAGAGATGAGGTCTCACCAAGTTGCCCAGGCAGGTCTCGAACCCGGGGGCTCAGGCAATCCACTCACCTCAGCCTCCCAAGGTGCGGGATTACAGGCTGAGCCACCGAGCCCAGCTGAATTTATTATTCTTTAGTTCATTGGACGTTCATTGGAATATACTACATGGCATGTGGTCCAAATCTTCAATATTTTTTATTTTGCATGATGTGTTAGTAACTTTATTTTTACTAGTTTTTTACTCGATTCACCTATGATTTATAGGTATTTGAAATATCTACAAAAAATGTTTATGCAATTTTATTTTTGCCATTTAATTTCATCTTAAACTGAAATAATTCTCGTGCTTATTCTGTTACTAAGGAAAAGATGTTTTATCACTAAAGACAAGAGGCCAAAGTAAAACTATCTTAGGAAGGGGATAAAAGACTCAAAGTCCAGGCCGGGTGCAGTGGCTTACGCCTGTAATCTCAGCACTTTGGGAAGCAGAGGTGAGA
>CAUYQG010175958.1:0-10857 GCA_963574415.1 Tarsius wallacei | reverse complement strand
TCACCATGCTTCCTGGCTTTGGTCCCCCTCCCCCACCTTGGGGAGGTGAATCTTCTCTCTTCCTTCTCTTTCTCTCTCTAATTTACTTTTAAATAAACTTTTCTTTCTTAACCTTTTTGTGTGTTGCAATTCTTTGCAATTTACTTGGATCTCTGGGTTGCCGGTGCGCACCTCCGGCTTGCCAGCCCCGGCAGTGCTGAGCGCCTTGTCTCTGCCTCTCCATACACCCTCACTCTGTCCATCCCAACCCTAACAACCTTCACCATCATAATCTTCATGGATATTATGTGTTAATAACACCAAATCCTTTGGCATAATCTGCTGTACTGATTTTTTAAAAGATAAAACATATTATTCTAACTCCCATGCTTGACACTTTTCACAAGGGCTGAGAGAAATGGGCTAAAACTAAGACATTTTCAGCTTCAAAGGAAATTATTGTGGAAAAATTTGACAGAAACAGATGAACTGTTTCAGCTTGGTGTGTCAGTGAGAAATGTGCCACAACGTGCCTAAGTGATGCTTGCTCCTACCTTACCTAGCTCTCTTTCTGGGTGAAACCAAACCTGAATTTGCTTCCCTAAACAGGAACTGCAAGAATCAGCTGAAGGTGGCAGAAGTGAAGGACAAAACCCAAGGGTTCCTAGGAAAAAGGAAGGTCTTGTATTGTCTTTCATTTTCACTACCTGGATTTTTCCTTTCTGGGAAGTAAGCTTGTACTTTTGGATTCTTGTTCCAATGGCTCTTGTCCCAGTGGAACCTTTAGTTCAGATTTTTCCTCCTGCAGCCAGATGCTTTGACTTTGTACTGCTTCTGATGCTGAGTGGGGTGTGGGACAAAATCTTTAGATTCTTTAGTTCGTTTCTAAAATGAATTTTAGAGTGACAAGCAAAAAGCAAAGTTTTCAAACTAAGTTTATTAGAGAAAGAAGGGAGAAAAGAGAGGGAGACATGCCACAACTGGTGGCAAGAGTGAGAGAAATTGTACCTTTGTTCTGTACAATAGAACTGATATACCTTCACAATGATGAATATGCTAAAGAGGGTGGAACTTAGGTGATCCTTACTCTGGAGATTGACATCTCTGGGCTCCTGATAGGGGGAGAAAATGGGTGGGGGGGGAGGGGGTTGGCCTTTTCCTGACCACATTTCTTTTGCAGGAGACCTGTCAGATGTTTCCAATTCACAGGTTCCTGACCTAAAAGGTGGTCTTATTATCATTTCTTTGGGTTTGGTCAGTTAAGGGAGTGGTATTCAGCCTTCTGCCTTCAACAGGGAACCTGCAAGTTTCATAGTGATTATGATGCTAAACCATGAATTGAAAGGTTGGGCTGTCCTATTCTTGCATCTGATGGAGTTTTCTTTAGTCAAGGGGGTGGGGAAGGCTGCAACTTGGGCTGCAGTAAAATGTAATTTTAATGTTTGAACACTTTCTAAAACTTGCCTATGGGAGATTTATCTATGTCTAACCTGTGCTAGCTACCTTGCCTCTCTTCCTTCTGGAAACCTAGTCTGAAAAATAAACAAATCAGCTTCTCTAGACTTGGGTGACAGTAGGGCTTTCCTTAGTTTGTCCTCAAGGAAGAGAACTGGCAGATTGAGTACTGGTTGCTTGGCTATGTATTACCAGGTGGAATATGATGTGATGTTCCGTGGGTTCTTTTCACTTGCCACAGAAAAGAGTTTAAGAGCAAATTCAAGTATAGTTTAAAACAGAATTTATTAGAAAGAGCGAAGGATGCATGCCCTTGGGCATCCACATCTTAAGAGAAAGAATGCTCCTTTGCCTTTGACAAGAAGCTTCATACTTTTACAACTATTATTGTGCTAACCGTGAACTAAGAAGGTGGACTGATTACCATCTTTCTACCTTTGATGATCTCCAAGGATGGGTTTTTCTGAATCCCTTTTTGCCTTTGACAAGAAACTTTATATACTTTTACAATTATTATGCTAACCATGAACTAAGAGAACGGGTTGCATTGATAAATCCACAATCCAGCCCACAAGGTGGTCAAGTCTGATTGGCTAGGTACTAATAACAAAGATGTCTGAGTACTGTCCCTATTTTAATTTAAACTACCTACAAGAAACTTACCTATCTATAAGTATATCTAGTCTATAGTGAATAATCTGCCTCATATGTACACTAAGTTGTGTCTGTGCAACATCAGAAGCAAAGAGCTGGGACCGTGTTTTTACTCCTTTCCCCATTTCTCTGTAGCAGCAGATACACTGAGCAGCAGATAAGGATAAGTTGTGGCAGCTGGGGTGAAGAATTCTGGGAATGAAGGGCAATGTTCACAAGGCATGGAAAGAGAATGTCATGGTCACCTTTGTTTACATGCAGAGAATTCTCCTGACTCCTCATTCAGCTAATCAAGTTAAATCTTCTTCCTATTAAAATAGTACTTTATACTTAGGTTGGACAAGAAACATCATGGAGAATCCAGACTCAACAAAAAAAGCCAGATCTTTTGTCTTTGGATAGTCTATCCACGGCAAACGACATAAAACATGTCTATCAAGAAAGACTGAAAGTCAGGTTCTCCATATCTAGTCAATCTCCTTCATAACCAGACAGTAATCTCAGAGCACAGTGCAGGAGTAAATAATCCCTTTCTCTTTGGTCCCATGACATTTGGCTATCATGTTCATATGTACTTGTTGCATTGTGTGATTATACTTTCTTCTCTAGCCTTAGCCCCTTGAGGACAAGAGTTTTTCTTGTTTCTTACTCATCTTTATGTCCTTGGACCTTCACAGGGAACAAGGGCCAGAATTTGCATTCTACAAACATTTGTGGCATTAGTTTAATGATAAGGACTGCTCTTGAAAGCCCCACAAAGGATCTCAAGACCACCTGTGCTATTGATGGCTTTTTGGCCTCCCTGTGGGAGGAGGTCATACAGATTCTCTCTGGAAGTAGAGTCACTTCCCTGTTGACTCATCCAGAGCTGCAATGAGTCAGTATAAGTGCCGTGACTATTCTGAAAAATCGACAAGGTTTTCTTCTAGTCACTTAGAGTCCACACTGCTACCAAAAGCAATGTATATTGTCATGCCTAGGAAAAAATGAGTCTGTGGAAGTTGTCTGACAGATCTAACTAACTTGTTAATAATGGAATTCAGAAATTATATGACACAAGAAATGCTTGTTTGGTGCTCTTTGAGTCTAAGGGAAATGTGACTGGCACTCACGAATGATCACATTTACCCTTGTTCATCACCTTATTTGTGTGATTATTTTATTAATGTTAGTCTTTCCCAATAGGGTGTGTAAGATGTATGCTCCTTGAGAGCAGAAACTATCATGTATTGCTCCCTCTGTTTTCACAGTGCCTCACACAATGCCTGCAGATAGTGGTCGCCCAATAACTTCATAGAGAAAGGGAAGAGAGGAAAGAATATATAATAGCCTACTGTGACTGACATCTTTGTTTCCATTCATCTGCCATCTCTTTCCCAAATCCAACTACTTGATGTCCTCCTGTGTCACGGAATTTCACAAGACTTGCTTGTATTTATCTAGAGATTTTCTCCTATTATTCACTGTTTACCAGATATGCATATCCCTTAAGTGATCTCTTTGATCCTTTTCAATGGGACAGGGTATGTAGAAGTATAGATTAAGTAAGCTATTAATGTTGGGATGAGGATGCTGTTGTTTTTGATTAATTCTTGATTGACTGCTCATTTCGGAAGGAATCCTGTGAGTGGGGGTAATCCTCCCAGTGACAGGAGGGTTAGAAGTATTAGGGAGGGGACTAGTGGATTTTTATATCATGAGTGGGATATTGTTAGATTAGTAGTGCTTGAAAGGAGATATAATATGGAATAGAGGGTAACTGTAAGGCTAATATAGATGAGAAGGTTAAGGATTATAGTGGAGGGGTTATATTTTAAGATTGCGATTATTCAACCTACATGGACAATGAAAGAGTATGCTAGGATTTTGCGTGTTTGTGTTTGTGTGAAGTTTTGTTATTCTCTATTTTTGAAACTTTGCATTTTGATAATCTGTCCATTTGAAATTACCTTAATTTTGTTTAATTTCAAAGTTTCAGCTATATATGTGTGTGTGTGTGTGTGTGTGTGTGTGTGTGTGTGTGTATGTGTGTGTGTGTTGTCTTGTTTTGTTTTTTGAGTCAGACTCTCACTCTGTTGCCCAGGCTGGAGTGCAATGGCATGTTCATGGCTGCCACAGCCTCGACTTGCTGGGCTCAGGGGATCCTTCTGCCTTAGTCTCCCAAGTAGCTGAAACCACAGGCATGCACCACCACACCTGGCTAATTTTTTTTATTTATTGTAGAAATGAGGTCTCACCAAGTTGACCAGGATGGTTTCAAACATTTCCTCTTAATTAACCTTAATTAACCGTCCTCTTAATTAAAAATCAAGAAGGAAACCGTGAATTTGGTCGTTCCAGGTAAGTAAATAGGCTTGAAGAGTAGAGGGTCTGAGACATGATACTGCTGCTCCCTAATGTAATATTATGCAATGAGGATGCTCTTAGTGCTATAAGAAAATTCTCCATTGTGTAGTATCTTTCTATGGCACATGGCTGCCATTCGTTCAATGTCAATAATGCCTCTCAGTTATTGTGACCATTAAAGATTTCTCATGTGTTTCCAATTGCCTCTTAGGGGAAGGAGCATAGTATTGCACTGGGTTGAGAACCACTAGAGGGAATAGACTATACAGGAAATGGAGATGTTTTTGCCTCCTCTGGATGAACTGCATCTTTAGTGTTACCTTTTGAAAACGACATTTCTCATCCCTATTGTATGACTCATTCCATTAACTCAAAGCCATGCTATAGGGCAGGACATTCTCTCACTGTATTTAAATACTGAATAAGAGTTTCCACTCAATAAGCAAGGCTCTGAATCTTCTGACTTAGGGCTTGAAGCTGTAAACATTTACCGAGAGAGATTTATGAAGGTTTATTTGCCATACTTGGCTTTCTGGCTACAACCTAACTTCAATTTCTATTAAATTAATCCAACTAGATTTAATCGTGGCAATCTGTGAAAGAGATTTCACTTGAGTGTTGAGTTCTCCTCTCACTTGAGCAAAACGGTACCCTCAACCTCTTCACTATTCAAGGAGGAGAACGTGGGTACTGATGAGGTTGGTTGGGGAGGGAAAGGGAAGGAGTAGTAGAGAACATGGATAGATGAAGATTAATCACTATCTCTGGCATTTATAGTCAACCAGACATAGAGTGAGCTGGCTCTTGGATTCTGTAGTACTACATTTCTCTGGCCCTTGCAGTGAAGCCTGCTGATCTGTCAGGGTATGGTAAGACTGGCCAGAATTCTACCTCCTGAGGCTCTCTGAGGCATTCTAAGTATGACCAGGCATCAAGTGGTTCAACTTTGTGACACAGGCTTTGGTTTCAGAAAATAAGGGAAAAAACTGTATTTCTCATAGATGGAGATTTGTTTTTCTAGAAGTTTTTTATTATTGCCTGATTGACCATGAGGATTACTTTGAGTACAAATTAGAAAAATAGTTTTTATATGTTATTTTTGAAGTAAATATATATTTTTAAAATTACTTTTTATTAAACTTCTAATTTTTTTATTTTAAAGATGTGGGGTATAATTCAGGGTTAAGTATACAAATGTTCATTATGCAGGTACCCTTGTTGATGAGGTATTCCCCCCCATCCCAGGCAGATTCCCACTACTGCCGGTCTCGCTTGTCCACCCCCTGCTCCCAGCAGTTTCCCGCTACTGCCAATCCTTTTCTTATAGTATTATGAAAAGTATTCAAGGTCTGCTTATGAGCGAGAACATGTGATACTCTTCTTTGTTTCTGTGAAAGATCACTCAGTATTATAGACTGTAAGTACACCCTGGTTGCTGTTGTGAAGTTCATGATTTTGTTCTTCTTTATGGCTGCATAATATGCCATTATGTGTATGTGCCACATTTTTTTTAATCCAGCCCTCTTTTGATGGGCAGCATGTAAAACTACTTTTTATTTTATAAATTTAAAGCACACAAAATAGAAATTCTAACTATACCAGTAGTAATTCAATAAAAATAACTAACTCCAGTCTCAAAATTTCCCTTCTCAGGGGCCAGTACTAAAAACAGTTTCTTATCCTTTTAGCATTTCCTTATCCTCTTAGCATTTTGTCTGCATATGTAAGCACTTGTGTATGTAATGGTCCCTGGCAAGCATCGCAGTGTAGAAATAAAGAGTAGAAGCTGTCAGAGCTACAGCTGTTAGATTGCCTGGATTCAAATCCTGGCTTTATCAAGTATTCTCTGTGAGACCATAAATAAATTAGTCTACATTCCTGGCCTCAGTTTCTTCAACTCTAAAATGGGAATAAGAGTACTTATATCACAGGCCTTCTGAGATGATTAATGAATATATATGCATACATACGTGTGTGTATGTGTGTCATAATCTGACTCATAGGATGTTCAATGTAAATGCTTCTTATTTTTGGTTTACAATCTTTTCAGCACCTTTCATGGGTAGGTAAATCTTAATTCAAAAGCTTCTCTTTTAACTCCCTTTACTATGCATGCTGCTTCCATTGTTATCTTTTCCTCATGGTCTTCATGATCATTATGCCACAATGTCACTTTAAAAACTCTTGAAAAGGTTTTTAGGAGAATGTACTCAGGATGTATGCTTTGGCCATTTTATTCCTCCCTCTCCTATTGCCCCTCCTCTTTCCCTCCCATGAACACCTTTTAGAATATTGTATGCTTGGAGGGGTGTACCTTGTTTCTGTATCCCTCTCTACCCTAGGAATCCCCCCAACTACAAGAACATACAGTGGACTACAGAAGACACGTCTATCTTTCTGGCCCTCAGGAATATGTCAAACCACAGGTCCCCAGTCCTGCCTGATTGTGCCTCATTGTCCAAAATCTCTGGCTTAGCCATTCAGCCTGGGATGGGAAGCTAACAGATGATGATGATCTCATGTATTCCTATAACCTGAGGTCTTTGCATTCTGTCCTTGAGTCCCAAGAGAGTCATTACCATAAATGAATAAAATGAATTTCCATGGTGGAATTTCAGGCATCGTGTCATGGCAGTTGTGAAGATTATTTTTGGGCAGGGGCCTGTCTTTAGCATCCCACAAAATGTACTATGTAGGCAGCTGTCTAACCCACTCATCTTTCCCTTATGCTTCAAATGGTGAACGAGCAAAAGAGAAGAGCTAACTCCTTTAAGAGAAGGTGATAATACAGTTAAGTTAATATGCATATTTTCTCCCCCAGATATGGCTAAATCCAGCCTAAAAGGTCAGTTGGACTGGTGATAAGGGACATGCTTCCTTGCTTCTTGGGAAGGACTATTTGTGAAGATTGAAAATGTGAACACAATCAGAAGTTTAGGCTGGGCACAGTGGCTCAGCACGTTTGGAGGCGAGAATGTTGCCTGAGCCTAGGGATTCAAGATCAGTCTGAGCAACTTGGCGAGACCTCATCTCTACAATAAATCAAAAAAATTAGCCTGACATTGTGGCACACACCTATAGTTCCAGTTACTTTGAAGGCTGAGGTGGAAGGATTACCTGAGCCCAGCAGGTCAAGGCTACAGTAACCATAAGCATGCCACTGCACTCCAGCCTAGGAAACAGAGTGGGACTCTGACACACACACACAAAAATTCAATTTATTATTTACTGAGTAACCAGGGAACCCAATTAATTTGTCCATGAAGAATTTAATGTTAATCTAGGACAAATTATTACATCACCTCTTAAAAAGAAACTGAGAGAATAGAATGAGTTTGATATTCATTTGGCTTGTTTCAACTGGAACCCAGTAGAGGTTTGCAATGTTTTTCCTTTGTGTTTGTAAAGGATCACGTGGATTTAGATATAAAGGACCAAGTTTTGAATTTGCTCAGATAGGGCATTCTTTGTCAGGAAGGGTGTTGACTTTTGTCTGTTGACTCCTCAACTAAAGCTGTAGAATGTGAAGTATTGGGGTAGTTGGTCTCCATATAGAGCTACCCCCAACCTCTTATCTTAGGTGCATGTTACTTCTCATATCAAGAGGTGAAATCTGGACCCTAGAACCTAGGTTGGCCAAGTAACTTGTTTTGACCAATAGACTACATCACAGGTAGTATTCTGGGATTTCTGAGCCAGAGGCTTTAAGAGAGTTGGAAGCTTCCAATTACTTTGGATTCCAGTTGCTATGCTAAGAAGAAGTCCAGGCCAGTCCATAGAATGAGAAACCATGTGGTATGAGGGACCCTTATAGAGAGGAGTAGTTACCTTAAATGTTCCAGTCCCAGTTGAAGCCCCAGTTGAATATATCCATATAAATGACTTCAGCTATACAACATATAGGGGAAGAATTACACAGCTGAGACCAGCCAACTTATACAACTGGGGCAATACTAAATCAATTTTACAGCTTTAAAGCGACAGGATGATTTTTAATGCAATAATAGCTAACTACAACAGGTATTACTTTCCCTGAATCCCCTCAGTTTTCACTTCTCTTATACTTCAGGCCCAGGGGCTGGAGGCGTCTAGCTGAAAGGTTACCTGAAAAGATCGTGGTGGGACAGTGATCCTCCAGGAGAAGGCCGCCACAGAGGTAACCTTCAAGAAGACACAGCAGAGTCTCCAATAGGCTTAAGGGATGCATACAAGGATTTGTTTTCTTGCATGTGTAGCACTCAGGTCTGACTAGACCTGCTTCAGCTAGGTATAATAGTGCTGCAGCCTGCTAATTTCTGGTATGCTTGCCAATCTACTCATAAATATAGTAATCTATACGTGTTGACAATAAATTGAACCATTCTGGTGCGTCTGTAGAATAACACTTCATTTTCCTTTTTCTTTTTCCCCTGTCACTAGCATTTGGAATAGGAAATAAAAGTTAAGTCATCCTCACATTCTTCTAATCTCTTTGTGTCAAAACTACAGAATGGGGTTTTTCAAAATATGCCCCTCTGAATGTGAGTTCTGTGATATGGGATGCTAATAGCTGGTAAATGGACAAGAAAGATTTATGGGCACTCAGGTTTCAGAAAATACTAAGTTTAAGAAAATGTTAATCAAGGGGATTTGGGGTCTGAATTTTTTTGGGGGGGAGTACTTGGCTTTTTTAAAGCCTTGGATGTATTAACATGTCTTATGAATCTCCAAGAGGGAATTGTAATTTGCCTTTTAAAATTATGTTTGACTATTGTGAGCTCTCCCTCATCCTCCCTAAAGAAGTAAAACGCATCTCTAGCAACTAGAATTTCACAGAAGATTCTTTAGGCACTGCCCATCTGTATCAGGACAATGTTGATGGAGTATAGAGACATACTGTTAGAAACTCAGTTACAAATTTGCATGAAGGAAGTGCAGATGTTATGATAAATTATCTCTTAAACTAAGACAACAGTATCATTGATATTCTGCCAGATTATCAGAGGAACACCTATTATGGAAATAAGTTCTTTTTCCATATGGAGAGGGGGAGAGTAAAGGATCCTTAAACACATGATTATTTCTCATTCTCTTTTTTGAATATCCTACTGAATAACAAAATGTCAAGAAAATGTTTGCACAGTCTGTCTTCCCACCTAGAATATTTGAGTGTCACTTGACAATGGTAATCATACTATCCTTAGGCCCAAGATTCTCCTTTCAGAATTCTTTCCAGTGCAAGAGGCAGAGAAATTTCCAATTTTCTCTATTCCTATCTCAGTACTAATTGAGTGCTTGTTCTTGCTACTCCGAAATGTTTTACATTGACTAAACTCTCATGATTTTCTGATGGTGGGTCAGAGGTCATTCCCCAGGTGGTTGATCATGGTTATTGCCTGATTTCTGCTCCTCAACTATAACCTGATATTGAATTCTGTCTTATTTGTTATTCTGGATTCTGACCCAAAGTAATAACAATCTCATGACATTCCCAGATTTCTTCAGAATGGGATGTTGGGGCTGCTAGGGAAGACTGATCACACCCAGTTACAGACTGGAGCACTTGCAAGGAAAGTCTACCCATGCTAATTAAAAACTGGAATTAGCCTGTTCAGCCAGAGATACTTCTTGAGGTCAACTAAGTTTGATGAAATCCTAATTTTGCATCATGCAAGGACATTACCCAGTACATGGTGGGATTGGCCTGGCAGTGCAGGCTGCATGAATCTTCCTCTGTATTTCAGAATGGTAGGGCATGGCTTCAAGCTCATAACCCTAACATAAGGCTGTTACATGACCCTAAGTTTAACACTGTTGAGGTTTCAAGGAGGCAGAAACCTACCATCCAGCCACACTTCTTTTAGAGATGTCTCTAGTGAGTACATACACAGAATCTCTAGGCTAATGGTGAAGAAGTAACCTAGAACTCAAATGCAAGGGTGATTGATAAAACTGGTTGGGAGACAAGACTTTAGACTAAGGCCTAATTGGAGCATTCTATTTACTCCTCTGCTGAATTGAAAACAACCAGGTCTGCAATGTTGGTCTAAGATAAATCATTCCTCTAGCTTATTGATTAGAATAATGACCCTGTTTCATAAAGGAGGACAAAAGGAGATGAAATAGCCAAATTAGTGACTATGCCCACCAGTATAATGTGATACTCTGAAAAATCAGGTAAATGACCTCTCTTCCCTTGGTAAGAATTGAGTAAGTGAAGAAAGAAATGGATACTCCAACATTCCTCCCTTGTAAAGAGAGGGAGTTAAGCCAGGCCTGGCGGCTCAGCCTGTAATCACGTGCCTTTGGGAGGCTGAGGTGAGTGGATTGCCTGAGCCCGCGGGTTCAAGACCCGCCTGGGCAACTTGGCGAGACCTCATCTCTACAATAAATAAAAAATTAGCCAGGCATGGTAGCGTGTGCCTGTAGTTCCAGCTACTTGGA
>CAUYQG010175952.1:0-17718 GCA_963574415.1 Tarsius wallacei | reverse complement strand
AAAAAAAAAAAAAAAAAAAGCAGTAAGGATGTATGGGACTACTTCCAGTATCTAAATATATATGTAAAAGGAAAGGAGTGGGGGCAAGGAGACAGAAAACATATTTGAAGAAATAATGGTTAAAAGTTTTACAAATATATTGAAAACCAGAGACCCACAGATCCAAGCAGTTCAACAAGTTCTAAGCAAAAGAAACATGAAGAAAGCTACACTAAGGCATGCCATAATCAAACTGCTTTTAACTGGTGATAAAGTGAAAATCTTAAAAACAGCCAGAGCACAAAAGAACATATCACATAAAAAGGAGCAAAGATGAAAATGATGGCAGACTTCTCATCAGAATCAAGGCAGGCCAGAAAGAAGATGCTGGAGTAACTTCTTTAAAGTAGTTAAAGAAAAATAAAAAGCCAACCTAGGTTTCTATACCCATTTTTCAAGAGTGAAGGCAAAATGAAGATGTCTGCAGACATACAAAAGCTGAAAGAATTAATCATTCAGAGAGCTGCACTATAAGAAATGCTAGAAGACCTTCTTCAGACAGAAGGCAAATGATACCAGAGGGAAATCTGAATGTACACAAAGAAATATAGAGTACTGGATGGTAAACATGTGACAAATATAAGCTATGTTTTTCTTTCTTCTTCTTCTTTGTTTTTTGAGTTGGGATCTCACTCTGTCGCCCAGGCTGGAGTGCAGTGGCACACTCATGCCTCACTACAGCCTTGACCTTCTGGGCTCTGACTATCCTTCCGTCTCAGCCTCCTGAGTAGCTGGCACGAGCTAACATGTCCAGCTAATTTTGCATTTTTTGTAGAGATGAGGTCTTGCCCAGGCCATTCTTGAACTCCTGGGCTCAAGCAGTTTTCTCATCTCGGCCTCCCAAAGTGTTGGGATTCACAGGCATGAGCCACTGTACTTGGTCTTGTTTTTCTTATTTTATTTTAAAAATAAATTAAGAAAATATCTGACCATTGAAGGAAAAACAATGACAGTGTATTATGGGGTTTACGGAAAATTTATGGCAGTAATAGCACAAAAATCCGCCCCCACCCCCACAAAAAGAGAAAGCAATGGTAGTTTCTTTTACTATCTATGAAGTGTTATCACTTGAAGGCCAACTAAGTTAAAGATGTTTACTACAAACCTTAAAGCAACAATACAGCTAATAAGCCCACAAAAGGTATAAAATGGAATCATAAAAATTGTCAAATAGTCATTCCAAAAGAAGGTAGAAAAAGAGGAAATAAACAACAGATGGAAAATTTAAAAACAATAGCAAGATTTAAACCCAAACATATTTAATAGTCACATAAAATGGAAATGGTCTAAACATTCCAGTTAAAAGACAGATGTATGGCAGGAGGTCCCAATTATATGTTACCTACAAGAAATGCACTTTATCTATTTTTTAGGTTTCCATTGTTTAATTCTGCTTGGGAGTTTCTTTCTGTTCTTTTATCAGGTTCTCCAAACTAAGAAATGTACTTCAAATGTAAAGATGAAACTTGTTTAAATGTAGAAGGATGAAAAAAGTATACCATTCTAATAGGAATCAAAAGAAAAGTGAACTGACTATATTAGTATCAGATGAAGTAGATTTCAGAGCAAAATATTACTAGAGATAAAGACTGTCATTTTATAATGATAAAGTCATCAGCTAATCAAGAGGATGTGATAATGCACCTAACAGCAGAACTTCAAAATACATGAAGTAAAAACTCATAGTAACATATGAATGGAACAAGTAGACAGAAAATCAGTAAGGATCAAGAGAACTAATTGACCAAATTGATGTTTGTAGAACTCTGCATCCAATAACAGCAGAATAACATGGAATGTTTATCGAGAGACCATGTTCGGAGCTGTAAAAAAAGTTTCAATAGATTTAAAAGGATTCAGATTACATAATGTCTGTTTTCTGGCCACAATGGAATTAGATTTGACATCAGTAACAGAAGGGTCTCTGGAAAATCCTCAAATATTTGGAAAACAACATACTTCTAAATAGCCTATGGGTCAAAACAGACATCAAAAGAGAAAATATTTTGTACTGAATGAAAATGAATATACAACTTGTCAAAATTTGTGGGATATATGTAAAACAGTACTTAGAAGAAAGTTTACAATACTAAAATGTCTAAATTAAAAAGAGGTCTCAATTCATTGATTTCAATCTTTATATTAAGAAACTAGAAACAGAAAAGCAAATTAAACCTAAAATAATCAGGCCGAGCACAGCAGCTCACACCCATAATCCCAGCACTTTGGGAGGCTGAGGCAGGAGGATTGCTTGAGCTCCAGGAGTTTGAGACCAGCTTGGGCAGCATAGACCTTGTCTGTAATATTACAAAATTAAATAAATTAAAAGAAAACAAAATAATCAGAATGAAAGAAATAAAGATCACCACAAAATAGAAAAGCCATGGAGAAAACCAATGACAGCCAAAGCAGAGTATTTAAGATCAATAAAATTGAGAAAGCTCTAGCCAGACTGATTATGAAAAAAACAGGGACGATACAAGTTATCAGTATCAAGAGTGAGAGTTGTTACATCATTACAGACTTTCTTTAGATATGAGAAGAATGATAAGGGAATATTCTTAACAAGTCCATGCCTATAAATAAATTATCCTAGATGAAGTTGGCTAACTCTTGAAAGATCTAGGTTACCAAAGCTCACTAAAGAAGAAACCGGTAACCTGAACAATGGTGTCTTAAAAGGAGTTATAGATAAAACATTCTCTCCAAGAAAACTCTAGGCCCAGATAGCTTCATTAGTAAATGTCACCATATTTTTAAGAAGGAATAATCTGAGTTAGAAGACTAAAAAGTAGGAGGTTCCAAGTGCAGTGACCTATTGCTGTCATTCCAACTACTTGGAAAGCTGAGGCAGGAGGATCACTTGAGGCCGGGAGTTCGAGACCAGCCTGGACAGCATAGTGAGACTCTGTCTCTTAGGGAAAAAAAAAAAAAAAAGAAAAAAGAAGGAAATGTTTTTCAACTCATTCTCTGAAAACCAGAGAAAGTTGTTAGAAGAAAATAAAACCACCAGTCAGTATCCATCATGAACGGAGATGTAAAAATTCTTAACCAAACTTTAGCAAATCAATTCCAACAATATTTGCAAAGGATAATACATAATAACCATGTAGGGTTTATCCTGGGAATACAAGGCTGGCTCCACTAAAAAAAAAAAAAAAAAAAAAAAAAAAAATAAGTGTTGTTCATCATATTAATAGTCAAGAAAAGAAAACCATGATTTATTTTCAGCTGGAAAAAACTCTAGGTAAACTAGGAACAGAAGGAGAGGTCCCCTTCCTGATTAAGGGTACCTATGAAAAACTGACACCTAACATCATTCATGGTGAGAGAATGAGTGCTTTCCTCCTAAGACCCTCTTGACGAACCAAGCAGTTGTGTCTGATCATCATCACTTCTCAACATTGCTCTGGAGCTCTTACCCAGTTTATTAAGGCAAGAAAAAATAAAAGGCATCCCTGTTAGAAAGGAAGAAGTTAGACCGTTACTTTTCACAAGCAATATGCTTGCCTATGTAGAAAATTCTACAAAATCTATGCAAATGCTACCAGAACTAATAAGCTGAGCTTAGCAGGGTTGTAGAATATAAGATCGTATATGAGTCAATAGTATTTCTAGGTTAATAGCAATATGTGGTTGGAAACTGAAAAAAAATTATAACAGCATCAAAAAACATGAACTAGAATACATTTGGTAGCGGTATAAGACTTTTACACTGAAATGCTAAACATCACTGAGAAAAATTTAAAAGACATAAGTAAATGGAGAGATATACTGTGTTCATAGATCAGAAAACTCAGTCTATTAAGATGCTGTGTCTCCTCAAACTGTTGTATATATTCCAATCCCAATCAAAAATCGCAGCAGACTTTTTTTTCCCTTTCAGATAATGTTACACTTACTCTAAGGAAAGGCAAAAGACCTAGAATAGTCATAACAACTTACAAAAAGAAGAAAACAAAGTTGAAGAAATTACACTACCTAATTTCATGACTTACTAATATAAAGTTATGGTAATCAATACAGCATGTGTGGTATTAGTGTATAGGTAGGTATACATGTCACTGGGAAGCAGAGTCCAGAAATAGACACACATGTGTTCAACTGATTTTTGATCAAGGTATTTTTGGGGAAAGGGTAATCTTTCCAAACAAGGTATTGGGACCATTTGATAGCCATATGCGAATAAATGAACCTCAACTCTAACTTCCTATGCAAAAAGTAACTCAAAATTGGCTAAGACCTAAATGTAAAACATGAATCTAAACATTTAGGAGGAAACATAGGGAAAAAAACATGAAATAAAACATTTAGGAGGAAACATAGGGAAAAATCTTAAGAGACCTTGATTTTGGTAAAAATGTCTTAAATACAGCACAATAAGCACAAACCACAAAAAAGATCAATTGGGCTTCCAAAATTAAAAACTTTGTTTGAGAAAATGAAAAGACAAACCACAGAGAAAATATTTGTAACACATATATCCAACCAAGGAACTTATACCTATAATAATAAGACTTTAGAAAACAAAACCTGGCTGGGTACAGTGGCTCATGCCCATAATCCCAGCACTTTGGAAGGCCGAGGTGGGAGGATTGCTTGAGCCCAGGAGCTCAAGACCAGCCTAGGCAACACAGTGAGACCTTTAGTCTGCAAAAAAATCAGCCAGGCATAGTGGTGTGTGCCTGTAGTCCGAGGTATTTGGGAGGCTGAGGTAGGAGGATTGCCTGAGCCCAGGAGGCTGAGGCTGTGGTGAACCTTGATTGTGCCACTGCACTCCAGCCTGGGGTACACAGTGAGTCCCTGACCCCAAAAGAAAAGCTCCGAAAACTCCCCCCAAACCTCTTACAACTCAGTAATAACACAATCCAATTGGAAGTGGCCAAAATGATTTATTAATGCTCATCATTAATCTTTAGTGAAATGGAAATTAAAACCACAATGAGAGTACAACACACCCATAGAATGGCTAATTGAAAGGACTGCCCATACCAAGTTTTGGCTAGCATGTGGAGAGCTGGAACTCTCACATACTACTAGTGGGAATATGAATAGGCGTGACCACTTAGATGATTTGGCAATTTCTGAAAAAAAAGCAAAACATATTCCTACCATACAATCCAGGTAGAATGAAACTACATGTCTGCGAGAAATGAAATATCCACACATGAACGCTCCCGGATGTATTTGTAATAGTACAAAATAGGAAATGTCCTTTTGCATAAGGAAGGTGTCCTTTTTCTCTTCCCTTTCCGGCATCTTCAGTGTATTTCTTCTAACGTTCTTGTCTCTCCATAATATGTCTAAAGTCTGATCCATTTTTCTGTCTCTGTGAAAGATAACTGCTTTGGGTCCCATCCTTCTCAGTGTCACTGAATAGGAATTGAGAGGAGTGGGTTCTAGTTCTACCTCTTGCCACCTTGGGCTGACCTATCTATCACCTTGGGGCTTTGGGGTTCTCAACTGTCAGTTGAAGGGATTAAATTATATGTATTCATTCATGGGTTGTTTTGAGCACATGTCATGTACCAGACACGATTTCAGATACTGACAACACAGTGAAAAGAATAGGCTATGGTCCCTGCCCTCAATGAACTGGTATTTGTTTATCTTTTATGTACTGGACACTGTTCTAGGTTTTGAGAAGACAACCCATAATGTCTTCATCTCAAAGTATTTATGAATTCGTAGAGAATAGAGACAAAAACAAACAGATGAAAGTGTAATCGTAAACATGTTATAAAGGAAACAACACTAGAGAGACCCCTCTTTTAGGCAGGGTTGTCAGAGGAGGTGGCATTTCAGTTGGGATCTATAGACAGGAAGAGAAAAGGTACTCGCGTGTGTCCTGGTGGTTGTCTCGTCTCTCAGAAATCTAGATTGCATGTAATGCTGATTCGATTTCTTCGATTATAGGCATCTTTAAATGCTAATAGTTTCGTGGGGCCGTCTGTCCTTTACCTCACGCCTTTCTTCAGGGAGGCTCATTGTCTAGCTCAGAAAATGAGACAATGGCAATACATGAAATGGATTTAGTGTTCCTTTCTGATGCTTGTTTAGCGCGTAATTCATAAGCAAGTGAAAACAAGAAGGATAAAATGAAGTGTATTTGCCTTGGCAAACCCAAGTCAGACAAGTTTCAAATTGGTGTCTGGCATGTGAACCTGCTTCCAAGAGAAGTTTCCTTTGGCCTGTAGTGCTTTAAAAGTCCAGAAATTTCACCTAAAACCCTAGACTTTTTAACATTGCCATTTAAATCTTTAGGTATGGCCACTCCAGGCCTATGTTGCTACTGCACTGTGGTGAGTCAGCACTGAGTGGCAGAGCCCCTTTAATGGGCGCATGCCTCGGATCTCAAAGCTCCTCTTGTTCTCTTGTTTGAGCTGTTTCATTCACCTGTCGTTACCTGTCTGGCTCCATGTGAATTTGTTTGACTCAGAATCATCTCGGGTGTGGGTGTGTGTGTGTGTATGTGTGATGTGTTTAAATATCTGTGCCTGGGACCAGCCTGCTGTGAATCTGGTGCACTTGTGCTAAGCTGAGTGAATTTATTTTATTTTTTTGAGTTGGAGTCTCATACTGTTGCCCAGGCTGAAGTGCAGTGACATGCTCACGGCCACTGCAGCCTCGACCTGCTGGGCTCAGGCGATCCTTCTGCCTCAGCCTTCCAAGTAGCTGGAACTAAAGGCACGTGCCACCACACCCTGCTAGGCTGGGTGATTTTAATGTGCAGTCAAGGCAAGGCCATAGATAGCACTGACTATAAACATGCTTTTGCTACAGCATCCGCCCCTCGAGCGCATGCTCTCAGGAGGGGTAGCTTCTCTCCATAACTGCTTTTTGACCCTGTTCCTAGAATACCCGGTGGTGGGTGCTTTGAATGCTTGCAACATAAATGAATAAATTGTATTTTAGTGCTCTACATACTTGCCAGCAAAAAGAAAAAAAAATTTGTATATATTTGACCTTGGAAAGGCAGATTTAATTTTAAAAAATACATTCCTATTCAGCTGTGTGAGCTTTCTTTGTTCGTTTGTCTTTAGTAGATAACAGTCATGTATTTAGTAGATAACACATTCATATTTGAGATCAAAATATAAAAAGGAATGCAAATGAAAAGTTTCCTTCCCAATTCTGTTCCCTACCTGGTCAGCGCACTATGCCCCTCCATGCTAGTTCAAGCAAATACAACCATACATTCTTAGTTTACCCCCTTTTACTCAAGAGGTGGCTTCCTAAAAACAATGTTCTCCTTATACCTCTTCATATATCTTGAAAGTTTTGTATAGTAAAGAACTTCCTTCCTCTTTTTTTTAATAATTGAAAAATACTTTTTTTTCTTTTTCTTTTTTTGGAGAAAGCAGGATTTATTAAGAGGACAGAAAAGCTCCCACAGTGGGAGGGGACCCAAAGAGGTTGCCCAGAAAATACTTTTTATTGTTTGAGCATATTATGATTTATTTAACAAGTACCTCCTTGAAGGACATTTGGATTTTCTAAACATTTGCTGCTGTGAACAGTGCTGAGTTAATGCCCTTGAGTATATGTCATTTCCCATGTGCAGTGTGTATCTCTGTGATAGACTCTGGTAGCATGGCTAGGTCAAGTAGAATATGCATATGTAATTTTGACATATATTTCCAAACTGCCCTCTATAGGGGTTGTACCATCAGATCTTATTAATTAATACTGGTATTTGGAGTATTTTTTAAAGAGAGTATTTGTTTTGTCTTCTTTGAAGAATTAGAGGAGTTATTTTGTGGGTTATCTGAACTTTGGTAGGAGTAATAAGATTGTTCTACATCATTGGTTTCCACAAACGGCCAAAGACCATTACGGGTTTTTCAGATTCATATGCTTAACAAACATCAACTATATAGAGATAATGTCTCATACATATATGAGTATATATTTCAAATATACATGAATACTGTTGTATTTAATAAATACCAATTCTTTTAATTGTGTGACTGAATTCTTTGTGTACGTGTATGTGTCTGCGTGTTTCTCTGTGTGTGTTTTACTGACTTCTTAGTTTAGCTAATAATAGGTCAACATCTTGCTGATGGCTGCATTGTTTTAGATGACCCTTTGATTTTGGTGATGTGTATTCTGTATTCTATCAGTTTTGTCAAAGTAACTTAGTCTGTAGATATAGAACAGAACAAAAAGATTATGCATATACTATGTTGCATGTGTTGCAGTAAAAATAATCTTTCTCTTGTAGATGTCCCTCTAAGGACCAGCCTGCCACCACCATTCAGAAATTATAAATATGGTAACAAATTTTTCTTATTCTTTTAAAATGTTTATTATTATAATTTTGTATTAATTTTTTGTTGACACAAATTTAAATTTAGTTTTTGAAAATGAATTTACTATCGGTAAATAAAAGCTGACTTGGAAGTTTATTTAGAAATATAAGAATCCTAGAATATGTTACTGTTGGTTGTAACAGCAGGGAAGTGTCATATTTGTGAGGGACAGTATATTTGGTGAAACTACGTCTGAAATGATTTTCTCTGCCAGGCAGTCAGAAAAGGAAAAGTGATTGAAGACTAAGAGTTAAAAGAAGAACTTTAACATTTTAAATGCCAATAACTCGAGCATGTTATATAATAGCTTCATATGTTACAATTGGTGAGTTAAAAATGTCATGGTAAGGCAAGAAGCTGGGTGTCATAATTTGGAATAAAGACTGTATAGTTATTAACCTTCAGCATAGTGACACTCACCAGACTTTGAATTTAAGAATTCATTTGAAAGTTATGATGCACCTAATAAATATTTCTGTTAATTGGTATAGACACTTTCAAGTATAAATTTTTTATTACCTTAGATTATTTTTTGGAGTGGCCTTTCATTCTGTTCCCATTTGATAGAGCAACTTATGACCTAAAATCCTTTGAAATCACAATCTTCACTGTGTGTATGCATTTTAATATCCAAAGACTAATTGTGAAGTTATAAGGGGTGGTCAAGCAGACGTTGAAGGCACTGAGTGGAAAGTACTTTGATTTATTGTCCTTAAAGAATTTACATACTCAGTGTTGAATAAGAGAAAGGAATAAAAAGCATGGTTAAGGTAAATATGAAACTTCTCCATTGTGGCTCTCATGCTTTCAAAGTATAATGCCTTGAAATATAGTCTGAAACTTGAATCAACCTACAGACGTTAGAATGTTACATTATGGTTTCTCTTTTTGCGTGGTGTGTGTATATGCGTGTATGCGTGTCTGTGTATGTCTGTATCCAAACTGTGTTCCATGTAACTTGTTTTGAAAGATGAATTTTAGATAATGAAAGCATTAGAATATCTGACTTGCTAGACATTTTTGTGCTAGATAATGTATCTTTTTGGTTAGTCCATCTTACTAGCACCCTTTTATCCTAGTATTTCTATACTATTCAGATGAATTGACAGAAAAAATGAAGACATTTATCTGTGAAGAAATTATAGAACCACTGGAGCTTTGATAGACTTCAAGTGGTTCTTTGTCTGAGCTTGGCTCTTTAACAATCTGCTGCTTGTGTTGAACAAAAAAGGCCGAAGTGTTACTTTTCACCTGTCACTGTCATCTAGTATTGCCACCTCATGGTCTGTGGGGATAGAACATTCTGTTGGGTGTTAGGGAGTAGAAAGGGTGTGGAATCAGATTTCAGTTTTGCCAGTTACTGTCTCCCCGCCCTTGGGTGAAGGGCTGGTTCTCCCCAGAGTCTGAGATTTCTCAGAGTCCCTCATCCCATTTAATTGGTGTCTGTGTCTATACTTGATTTATCACGCATGCTACTTATTTTTAAATCCTTATTGCCTAGACGTTGTGCATGCAGGCACACAAAAATTTGGTGGTTGTACAGTGTGGGCTGCCCATCCCTGTCTTTTCTGTAAGATTGTGTGAGCTACTCCACAAACATGTTATTTTTATTTTTGAGGTTACTTTCCTCAAGGAATTTGCATTAAGGAAATGATACCCACAGATGTTGTTTGTGTTAATAATGAGGATTTTGTTTTTTAAAGCAGTAAGAAAAGTGAAGTGGCTTGTTCAACCAAAAAAGGGACATTAATACATCTTTTGCTAGCTTGTCATTTTTTCTTTCTTATCCACTTTTCCGGTCTCTCTGTTGGAGAGACAAATTTGGCAAAAATTTCTCTTCAGAACAGGTATTTTTCTGCTGAAAAATGAACCTTTTTATTGTGGGATTGTCAAACCTATTAGAGCAACAATAGTTCTAATTTAAAGGCTCATTAACAAAATATATAGAAGATTAATATTTAGTAAGGTCAGACTATAGTTTTGTGGGTTGATTGTAACAGACCTTGAGCTCCTGTTATTAAAAAAATTACTATTGGCTTCTCTAACTTGTCTCAAATAATAAACTGAAATCTATTTGCAGTGAGAAAAAGGTTATGATAGGTAACTCAGAATAATAATCTGAAAGTCACATTTGTTTATTTTCTTACGTACATTATAAGCTTATTTTTTAGCAATTGTGGCATATTTACATTTCCAATATGCATATTTTACTTAAGTTAGATTTATTTTTATTTCTTAAGAATATAGGGTTATAGTCCAAGGAGTATGCCGGCCTCATTTAAAAATTGTGGAGATAATTGAAAGTTGATTATTTATAATGAGTAATTCAGAATGCTAGTGCTTAACTGGAAAGGTATTCTATACTTCAGTGTTATGAGAACATAGTTAAATCAAGGTCTGTTTTTAAAATAGATGCTTTCATTTCATGTCACTGTTGGAATTCCTTGTTACACGCTGGTTGATAGAAATGAATTTTAGTTTAAGGCTGAGAGTCTATTCAGATATAATAGCGCCTTGTCATCATAATGCTTTAATTATATGGTTAAATAAAAATGAGTAAAGAATTGGAAGCATTCTGAATTTCAGCCTGATGAATGGCTACGTCGATTATATAATTAAGGGCTGATTGTTGCAGAGTTAGAAATTTATCGAAGTGTGGAGCAATTACTTATTGGAAAAGCACAGGGTAACCTGACTTCAAGATAAACAGATTAAGGAGTTAAGTTGGGCTTGAATAGAGCAGATTAGATGGTGTGAGCCTGTGCAGTCTTTGCTAACCAGCAGGCAGACATTGATATTCTCTGGGCATTAGCATCCTTGCTCAGATTACCAGTGATCCTAGACACAGTGTTTGAATTCTGAGAGTGGTATCATCATTTGACCTCTTGTCATCATATCTAGTCTGAGAAATGAGTAGATTTTTTAAAATTTCTTTTGTTAATGTCTGTCTTAAGACATTTTAAAAAACACTATTTGCTAATCCTCTCCTGTATTGACTCCAAAAAACAGGATAGAGTAATTTGATACATTTGTCTTCTATTCTAAGAGAAATGTGCTGAGTTGTGACACTCACAGCTGTGTGACACTCATAGCTGTGTATGTCAAAGACACAAACTTTAAAGGATCCTTGTACTTTTATGTTCAATTTTAATGATTTGCCAAAAGTAATATTTCTTTTACTATATACCATATTTTTAAGAGAGTCTGAACATAAGGCAAGGAGTTAAATTTCTCAATTTCATTGCCATTGCCATCTCACTTTAATAATTTGAAAAGAAGTTTTAGATAATCTGTGTAAAAGGAAACTTGCTTTTTTTCTTTCAGATAAACTAAAGATTATCCACCAAGCACATAAATCGAAGGTATGTCTACATGCAGTATCTGGCACATAGCAAATAATCAATGTTGGTTGAATTGGTGAATAAGTGAATGAATACATGTACATCTAAAATATTTCTCATTATAATAGCATTTTAAATTTTGTAGGTACCTTTTCTACTGCCTTACTTTTCCATTAAATAAAAAAAAGCTAAGTCATATCCCTGCTAGTAGCCTATCCTTTTAGAAAGTGTTAATTAAAATTAAAAAGCATACCATATGTTATCAAGCATATATATTGAAAGTTAAAGTAATCATAAAATTGGGGAAAGTAAATTCAGGTTACATACAGAAGAAACTACTGTTATCTGACAATTCAGTCTGTTTGATTTCCTTAATTCTGCAGCAGAAGAAAGCCCAGAAGCAGATACAAATAATTACTTGGTCTGATTTGACTCTTAGTGCATGTAAGAAAAGGCCCAGGACTCTGGCTCTCGGAAGAAACTTCATTCCACCAAAGGGACTGCCTGCATTCCCGACGTTGTCTTGCCTTCCCAAAGAGAGCTGTTCATTTATGTTTGCTGTGTGTTTACATTTATGTTTTCTTTTTGGGCATAACATTTTTATGAAGTTACAATCAAAGGTTTGCTTCTCATACCGAGTAGATTTTTTTCTTTAATCTCAGTGACCTTCTATGGACTCCTCATTAAAGCAGTACTCTTACCCTATGATATACACTACTCAAAGACAAGATACTCTTCCTCAAATCTTCAGTACCTAGCACTATACCTGGCTCGTAGGGGTTCACCATCATGATTTTTGAATAAAGTCTTTATGAATTCATTTTATTATCTTTTCTAGTCATAGATGCACTCTATAAATTCAGTCAGCTTTCAAATAAATGTTATGTCACAGATCACAAAGAAAATGGTATGAAGGTGTGTCTGCTGACATTGATTAGTAACTTTGGTGTTTGTGTTTTGGGGTTTTTTGGGTTTTTTTTTTTGAGAAAGCAGGATTTATCGAGAGGACAGAAAAGCTCCATCAATGGGAGGGTACCTGAAGGAGTGGCCCAACTTTGTTTTTTAATTTATTTTATTTTTAAACCTTTTGTTCTTTAAAACAACACACATTGATTCTTTTACAATTCTGGAGGCCAGGAGTCTGAAATTAGTTACCCTGAGCAAAAAGTCAAAGTGTTGGCAGGATTGGTTCCTTTGAGTAACTTTTTTTTTTTTTTAAAAACTAAGGATTGCATATGCAGATTTGACAATGTCCATTGTCAAATGCCTCAGAATGTTGTGCTCGCATGTATCTGGGGCTGCAGTGTGGAATTTGACCTTTTGGTGGGTACTAGATTGTACCACCACTGTATCTGGCCACAGGTACAATTTCTTTTCTCTGGGACAGGAGTGTTTTCAACCTGGTTCCTAAGATGCAGAGAATAGGAAGTGTGGTCCTATTTTACAAGGGAGGGAATATATATATATACATATATACACACACACACACACACACATATATAATATATGAATAATATATAAGAATAAAGATAAACTTAAAATGAAACAATATCCTTTTTGAAAAGGTTACGAAACAAAGTGTATCATCCTTCTCCATTCAGTGTTGTATATTTTACTTATTGTGCTTGTTCATATGTTCTTGTTTCCTAAAAGGAATAATTAGCAAATTATTTCCTTATTTTAGTGAAGACATAGTTCTATATATACACCATATATATGTGTGTGTGTGTGTGTGTGTGTGTGTGTGTGTGTGTGTGTATTATATATATATAGTGTTTAAGTGTATGTATATGGTGTTTAAATAATCAGTATTATGACATTTTTAAAAATCAGGAAATTTTCCTCCTGTATAGGAAGAAAAAAATCTTAGAATTATTATTTTTATTTAAAACACGTTTAACCTTGGTATGTTCAGCTGTAAAATTAGGGCTTATTTTCCCAGATGAACAGTGTATTTATTTAAGAGGGATTCCCAAAATAAATTAAGTCACTGGGAGTGTTGCTGGAATCTAGCTTTGTAAACTTCCATCTAAACCATCAGTTTTAGTTAAGTGCAGACTATATGCCCTGGGGATGTTTTTGCAAATTTCTGCTTCAACTTTTATAGGAAGGGGTTCGAGATATATATATATTTGAGTTGGAGTCTCACTCTGTTGCCCAGACTGGAGTGCAGTAGCCGCTTCCGACCACCATAGCCTCGACCTGCTGGGCTACGGCGATCCTTCCGCCTCTGCCTTCCAAGGAGCTGGAACCACAGGCGCACGCTACCATGCCCGGCTAATTTTTGGAATTATTGTAGAGATGAGGTCTCGCCAGGTTGTCCAGGCGAGTCTCGAACCTGCGGGCTCAGGCAACCCACTCACCTCAGCCTTCCAAAGCGCGGGATTACAGGCTGAGCCACTGAGCCCTGCTTTGATATATTTTTATAGATACAGTTTTAAAAATTCAGAAAAACTTCATGATACTTACCAGGTATCAGACATTTCTTCCCACCTTCATACGAAAAGGCTGTCTGGGCACCTTCCCGCCAGAGCCTCCTGTTTGGAAGATGAGTTAAGTGTTTGTGGAATGAATGAATCAATAGTACATTTCAAATAATTACCAATGTACGACTGTGGTTATTAAAAAAAAAAGTGTGTTGTGTATTATGGGTTGTAACCAGTAGTCCATTTGTAAAGTCAGAATAATTTCTGTTTAAAAATTTAAAGTAAAAACTTTATTTTCTATCTTATAGTTTGTGAGTTTGGAAAACAGACAGCTGTTCTTGTGAATAACAGGAAGAAGTCAGACTCTGGAATAAACTTTATTAGAAATGTGCAAGTTCTTTCAGAAGAAAACTTTAAAATGCTGCTGTCCTTCCCTACCCCTTAACACACACACACTTGAAACTGTGAATCTAAACTCGGGGATTAATTGTCTGGATGCAATGAAGTAGGTTCTTCTTAAGATCTGTGTGTTTTACCATGTGAAATTCTGCTACAACCTAATGAAAAAATAAAACCTGTTAGGAGGGATTCAAAATGAGACTTCAATAGGAATGCTTAGGTTATTTTGGATAGAAAGATGTAACAGCATGAGGTGTCAGTTCTCACTTAATTTACAAATTTAATGTAAAATACTATCAATAGTTGTGTATATTTGTAATCTAAAACTGATTATAAAATTAGTATGTAAAAAACAAATAATCAAGAATTGTCAGGAGACTTCTAAAAAGGAGAGAAATAAGAGTGACTAGCCCTAACATATATTAATATATTATAAATCTATCGTAATTAGAATAGTGTAGTACTGTCACATGAGCTGGTAGTTTAATGGCACAGAATTAAAAGTCTAAAAATAGACCCAAATATATATGGGAATTCAGTGTATAGTAAGCGTGGCATTTCAAATCTATGGAGGAAAGATGAAGGTTTTAACAAATGGTATTGGGACAATTGTGTAGACATCTAAAAACCAGTTAAATTGAATCCATATCTTTTTGTTTATGCCAAAAAAACACCCATTGGATTAATGACTTAAATGTAAAAATTAAACCCTAGAAGAAGATAGAGATAAAACAGATTGAACAAGACTTGTTAAGTTGTTTGATTTAGGTCATGGGTATGGGGCAGTGGGTTAATTACACTATATACTATGTAATGTATGTTTGAAATTCTCCACAATGAAAAGCTTGAAAATAGAATTCATAAAAATATTTGAAGAAAACATGGAATTTAAAAAATAATCCTGGAATGGAAAAGGGCTTTCTAAGTATGACAGAAAACTTTTAAACACTAATACATTTTACTTAATTACTAAATAGCTTATTTACTCAACAGAAGTTCATCTAGCACCTTCTATTTAAGAAAACACTAAGAAAAATCAAGGAACAAATGAAAAGTGGAAGACAATTTTCTAACTTATACAAAAGGCCTAATTTCCTTAACACATGAAGATATTCCACAACTCTATTGGGTAAATTAGCCTACAGTTCCATGAAAAATCAAACTATTCACAACTTTACTCATACAAAAATACAAATTAAGACTACACGTAATCTATATCTGTCAGATTGAAAAGATGGGAAGAAGGTTTTGATCACATATGAGGGTGTGGGAACAGGTAGTCTCAGTGATTGGTAGAGAGGGTGTAAAGTGGTATTGCTTTTTGGGAGAGTTACTTGGCAACATCTGTCAAAATAAAAGTCACACATAACTCTCTTACCCAACAGTTCTTCTAGGAATTTATCTTACAGTTAAAACTTGTACATATGCAATATGGTAATGTACAAGGATACTATCTTCATTGCAGGATTATTTATGGTAGCTAGAGATTGGAAGCAGTCTAAATGTCCATCAGTGGGGACTGAATGGATGTGTGTGGTATGTGTGTCCCTTCAATGGAAGATGCCACAGCCTTGATAAATTATGAGGTAGCTCTTACCTGATGGACTGACTTTAAGCTATATTTCAATATTTTGTGTGGAAAGGTTTACAGACAACCCACCTGTGTTACATGTACAGGGACAATCTCTGGAAGAATGCACAGGAATCAGCACAAGTTCTCTGGAGGGTAACTAGGTAGCTGGTGGATAGGGTTTGGGAGGAAACTTACTTTTCACTTTCTATCCACATGTGCTTGAAGAATTTTGTATCAGGAGTATGTATTAGCTGTTCCAAAATAACTTTTTAAAACATTTTTAATTTTAATTTTATGTTTAAATTTAATTTAATTTAATTTTAAAGATGTGGGGTACAATTCAGGATTAGGTATACAAGTGGACATCATAGGGGTAAAGTTTGGGCCTCCCTTTGGTCCCCACTTTGCCTGGTTTGAGATCAGGTATCCTTATTGATTGGGTGTGTACCCATCACCCCAACCCTGGCAGTATCCCACTACTGCCAATCCCTTTCTTTCTGGTTTTTTTTTTTTTTTGAGTTGGAGTCTCACTCTGTTGCCCAGGCTGGAGTGCAGTGGCATGCACATGGCCATCCCATCGTCGACCTGCTGAGCTCAGGCGATCCTTCCACCTCAGCCTTCCAAGTAGCTGGAATTACAGGTGCATGCTACCACACCCAGCTAATTTTTAAAATTTTATTTATTGTAGAGATGAGGTCTCGCCAAGTTGCCTGGGCTGGTCTTCAGCCTTTGGGCTCAGGCAATCCACTCTCCTTGGCCTAACAAAGTGCTGGGATTACAGGCTGAGCCACCAAGCCCGGTCGCCAATCCCTTTCTTATAGTATTATGGTAAATGTTCAGGGTCTGCTTATGAGTGAGAACATGTGGTACTCTGTTCTTTGTTTCTGTGATAGATCACTGAGTATTATTGACTCTAAATCCATCCAAGTTGCTGTAAAGTCCTTATATTTGTTTTTCTTTATGCCTGTGTAATATTTCATGGTGTATATGGACCACATTTTTTTTAATCCAGTCCAGTTTCGATGGGTAGCACAATTGGTTCCATGTTTTTGCTATTGTGAATTGTGCTGCAGTAAACATACGTGTGTAGGTATCTTTTTTGTAGAATGCTTTGAGTTCTTTCAGGTATATTCCAAGTAGGAGGATTGCAGGGTCATATGGAAGGTCAATTTCTAGTTCTTTTAGAAATCACCACACTGTCTTCCAAAGAGGTTGTACTAGTTTGCATTCCCACCAGCAGTATAGAAGCGTTCCTTTTTCTCCACATCCTCACCAGAATCTGTTGTTTGTTTTATTAATGATGGCTATTCTTACAGGGGTTAGGTGGTATCTCAGTGTGGTTTTGATTTGCATTTCTCTGATGATGAGTAAGGCTGAGCACTTTTTCATGTGTCTGTTGGCTGTCCATATATCTTCTTTTGAGAAGTGTCTGTTCATGTCTTTTGACCACTTTTTAATGGTCAAAAGACCATTGTTTGTTTTTGTCCTTTTGGCATGTAAAATGACTTTTTAAAGTAAAGTTGTTTTTGTTTTGTTTCCATTTGATCTGTGTCCTGTAGTTCAAGCTCCTGTGCTCTCCAGTTAATGGAGTCTGGGGACCCTGGACTGTGGCTTACGGCTTCTGA
>CAUYQG010175949.1:0-37920 GCA_963574415.1 Tarsius wallacei | reverse complement strand
GGCGATCCTTCCGCCTCAGCCTTCCGAGTAGCCGGAATTACAGGCGCGCGCTACCACGCCCAGCTGATTTTTTTTTATTTATTGTAGAGATGCGGTCTCGCCAAGTTGCCCAGGCGGGTCTCGAACCCGCGGGCTCAGGCTATCCACTCACCTCAGCCTCCCAAAGGTGCGGGTTTACAGGCTGAGCCACCGAGCCCGGCTAGCATTAGATTCTTATAGGACTGCGAACTCTACTGTGAACTGTGCATGTGAGGAATCTAGGTTGCGTGCTCCTTATGAGAATCTAATGCCTGATGACCTGAAGTAGAGCCGAGGTGGTGATGCTAGTGCTGGGGAGTGACTGCAAATACAGATTAACATTAGCAGTGAGGTTTGACTGTACACCAGAGGCCATAATAAATCAATTGCTTGCAGACTTTTCTGAGTGAGTGGAAGTGAGTTGATGCACTTCAATTGTACAGCTGCATCTGGTGGCAGGCTTTAAGTCAGAATCTGACACTTATTTTAGTCTGCCTGTGGCCTACCCATTATTTTATTTACCACTTCCATCCAAGCCTCTTTTTTTCTTCCGGTAATTGTATAATCATTTCATTACATATTACAATGTAATAATAGAAATAAAGTGCACAATAAACATTATGGCGTGAATCAACCTGAAACCGTCCCCCCAACACCCCATCCATGGAAAAACTGTCTTCCATGAAACCGGTCCCTGATGCCAAAAAGTTTGGGGACCATTGCAGTATCAAAAGAACTTTAAAAATCAGGCCCTTACTGGCAAAGTACTTCCTGACTTGAGGGACAAAATATCAATGAGACTATTTCAGAAAAGGGGTCTTGCTGTCTAGGCCTTCTTGTTGCATAATCAAAAGACTGGCAACTGATATTTATCTTTTCCCTTCAGTGCTCAGGGATTAGCTGCTTTATAGATAAGGGCAGTTCTGATCATAAACCTGACTGCATTTGCACAAAACAGAAGAGTTAACCTATTCCTTTCTGCCTTAAATCTCTTCCTTAAATGTCCTTTGTGGCATTTTTTTTCCAGAGTAGGGCAGTTTTCTCTGCATTAAAAACCTGTTCAGGCAGATAAACTTTCTTCTCAATGATTTTCTTAGTGGCATTTAGGAACTTGTCTGCTGCCTCTTGGTCAGCAGCCATTTTTTAATGTCAAATCTCTTTTTTTTTTAATTATCAAACTATCTTTTCCTGGCATAAAATTCTCCAGTTTTAGATCCTGCATCTTCTTCATCTTCCTATTTAAGTTGTCATATAATGACTTTGCTTTTAATTCAACTCATGTTAGTCTATAGGTATGCCTTTCATATGGCAATCCTGTACTCACATAAAAGCTGCATTTCAAAACAAGATAAAAAGGTATTTCACAAAAGTGCAAGGTTTTCACACCTGCTGGCATAGCTGCAGTCACAGCTTTACAAATTTCCTTTTCTTTTCTTTTTTTTAAACAATGGTCCTTAGGCTGGATTCATTTATCTTGAAATGGCGAGCAACCTCAGCTGCAGACCTAAATATACAATACATATCCAGCAATTCAGCTTTTTCTTATAATATCATAACTTTTCTCTGACACTTCCAGCATCACTGGTGGCACTTTATACAGATTCCATGCTGTTATTCAAGGTTTAGGGTATTACACTAAACGCGATAAAAAAAAATATGAGAATCATAAGAGATCATTTTTTACTGCAATATGCAATTTACTGGTGAGACAAACTGCTCATACAAAGATGATTAGTAGAGACTTTAAGTAGATACACTTTAAGTAGATACTCACAACACATGAGCTCACCACAATCGCACAGGAGGTAGCTATGAAATTATGGTACAGTATAGACTACAGTTAATGTTATGCTGTTATGATTTCAATATTGCATCTTTAGGTTTGTCTACGTTTCACTCAACTGCAAATAGCACCATGTCTGGTGTTTTTACGTGTAAGTTTTTATAATTTAAACATTCTATAAAATATTTGTGGATATTTTCTGGTAGTAAATAGTAAAATAGACTAATAGCTACATATTTTATACATTCATGACATATCTTTTTCTTTTTTCTAAGCTCTGTTAGACTTGACCCAACATTTTCTTAATTTTTTCTGATATTTCTAGGCTACACAGTTCACTTGTGAGTTTTATCAAATTGTCATGAATTTCCAAAACATTTTCCAGTATGTTTAATGAAAAAAAATCCACATATAAGTGGGCCCGTACAGTTCAAACCCTTGTTGTTCAAAGGTCTACGGTCAACTTATACAAATATATATATATGTATGGGTTATTCTTTTTAGAGTCACGTCTTCACTTGGAAATAAAAAGATATGGCCACTTTCCCCAGAAAACTAGGTGTATGTAAAGATTTGCATACAATGTAGGGGCTCCAAAAATCAAACTCTCAAAGCCCACAGACCCCAGATGAAGAACCCTGGTACACATCCAGTATTCTAAAAATCTGAAGCTGGTTAGCCTGAATGTGTGTATGTGAATACACTGTCTGTAATAAAGACAAGCTACAGTTAGAATCAGAAAAGCATAGTTTTGTAAAAAGAATACCTAATGAACAGATAGTGGCAATGATGAAAAAGAACCATGTTTTGCGGGCCGGGAGCAGTGGCTCGAGCCTATAATCCCAGCACTTTGGGAGGCGGAGATGAGAGGATTGCCTGAGCCCGCAGGTTCAAGACCAATCTGGGCAACATGGCAAGACCTTGTATCTACAATAAATTTAAAAAAACAGCCAGGCGTGGCAGCACACGCCTGTAGTTCCGGCTACTTGGAAGGATCACCAGAGCCCAGCAGGTCAACACTGGGGTAGCCGCGAGCATGCCACTGCACTCCAACCTGGGTGACGGAGTGAGACTCCAACTCAAAAAGAAAAGAAAAGAAAGGCTGAGGCGGAAGGATCACCTGAGCCCAGTAGGTCGAGGCTGCTATGGCCATGAGCATGCCACCGCACTCCAGCCTGGGCAATAGAGTGAGACTCAACTCCAAAAAAAAAAAAGAGAACCATGTTTTGCTAATATAATCACTAACATTATTTTCAGGCAAATGTACTAAGTATGGAGTTTTTCATTTCCATCCATAACTCACCTTCAGCCTGATGGTGTAGATTATAAAACTCTCGGGCAATAATATCAGCCAGCTTCTCACACCATTTCTTTGATGGACAAAAAAGTAATACTGAATGGTTTTCACAAATGGTCTCATAACATAAACTAACAACATGGTCCTCGTCTCCCTAAAAAGGAAAGAGAAATAGTCACTCTAGTGGTACTTTCAAAACATTTTCACATCAGTTTAAAATTACTCATTTTGCTTTATGGGGAAGCTTTTTCTATCAAAGGCATAATAAAAATCAGTTACAAAGTCAGTAACAAAACAAAGATAAGACAAAACAAGAAAAAATAAATAAACTTGCTTATAATACAAGGTTATAAGGAAATATATTCTATTTACTCAACAAATATAGAGCTCCAACCGTCTGGCAATGGGGATATGATGGTGAGCAAAAGAAATTTAAGATCCTAATAGCCAAGGGGTTTAGTTTCACCAAGAGACATGTTAAAATATATACAGCTTCTAACTTATAATTTTTTGACTTTACAATGGTGTAAAAGCAATATGCGTTTGGTAAAAACCATGCCTTGAATACCCTTACAACCACTGTTTTTTGCTTTCAGTACAATATTTAATCAATTACATGAGATAAACTCTTTATTATAAAATAGGCTCTGTGTTAGATGATTTTACCCAACTGTGGGCTAACATAAGTGTTCTGAGTACATTTAAGGTAAGCTAGATTAGCTATGAAGTTCAGGAGGTTAGGTGCATTAAATTTTTTTTTTTTTTTTTTTTGAGTTGGAGTCTCACTCTATCACCCAGCCTGGAGCGCAGTGGCATGCTCATCGTCACCACAGCCTGGACCTGCTGGATTCAGGCAATCCTTCCACCTCAGCCTTCCAAGTAGCTGGAACCACAGGCACATGCCACCACGCCCTGCTAATTTTTTTTATTTATTGTGGAGATGAGGGCTCGCCAAATTGCCGAGACTGGTCTCATACCCCTGGACTCAGGCAATCCTCTCACCTCTGCCTTCCAAAGTGCTAGGATTACAGGCATAAGCCACCGCACCCGGCGGCTCAACTTACAATATTTTCAACTTAAAAATAGGTTTATTGGGACATAACCCCATCGTATATTGAGAAACATCTGTACTAAACAAATAAATGTAAAATACAACCATAAGATGTACTTATAAAAGAGAGTTTTTTCGTGTTTTGAGGCCTCATATTTGAAAGAAAGATCTGAAAGAAAGATTGCCCTGAGAAAATAATTTAGTTGAGATGTGAAGGAGGGAAGGCATTATCTCAATGAATGTTAACATTTCAAACAGAAAAAGGAGCATGTGTGAATACCCTGTGGTGGCCCTGCACTTCTCCATACTGGAAGTATGTCAGTGCGTGTAACTAGATTAATTAACTCATCCATCCATTCACTCATTAAATAAATACTTACTATGTGTCAGATATTGTGCTATGTACTAGGGATAGAGCAGCAAACAAAACAGAAAACAAGTTCTACCCTCATAATGTTTCTACTCCAATAGGGAGAGACAGATAATAACAAAAACAAGGTAAGTAAAACACATAGTATTTTTTACTTTGAAAAGTGCTGCCAGGCACAGTGGCTCATGCCTATAACCCAGCGCTTTGGTAGGCAGAAGCAAGAGGATTGCCTGAACCAGGGGGTTCAAGACCAGCCTGGGCAACTTGGCAAGACCTCATCTCTACAGTAAATCAAAAAATTAGCTGGGTGTGATGGCTCATGCCTGTAGTTCCATCTACTTGGAAGGCTGAAGCGGAAGGATCACCTGAAGCCAGCAGGTAGAGGCTGCAGTGGCCGAGAATGTGCCAGTGCACTCTAGCCTGGACAACAGAATGAGACTCAAAAAAAAAGAAAAGAAAAGTGCTAAGCAAAAAAAAAAAAAAGGAAAAATAGAGACCACACAAGAGAGAACACTGTAATTTAGATAAGGTGGTCAGGGAAGGTCTAAGAAAGTTATATTTGAGTAAACATGCAAACATGAAAGAGTAAACCACACTGATGCCTAGGTGGAAAGCATTCCAAACAAAGAGAACCTGAGATGGGAGATTCATGGGTACCTTAAAGAATGTTGCCCAGGCAAAGAGGCCAGGTAAGAGGGTGAGAGGGGATGGAGTAGGTAGGGTCAGAGCAAAGGTGGGCTGGGGTGCAGATCAGGACTTTGTAGGCTACTATGAAGGCTTTTACTCTAAATGAAACAGAGAGCAGTTGCAATTTTTTGAGCAGAAGGGCAACATGATCTGATATTCATTTTAAATAGATCACAAGCTCCTGATTTAAGCATAGGTGGAAAAGGACAAGGTCAGAAGCAGAAAGAACAATTAAGAAGCAGAAGCTATTTCAATAATCCAGGTATGAAGTGAGAGTGGTTCAAATAAGGTAGAGGCATAGACATGGTAATAGAAGAGAAAGATTAACAAGAGAGTAAATGAATTTATTTACATATATATGTACTGAAGTAACCAAGGCACAGCCAGGTAAAATATGGGGCACAGCAAAGTAACTGAGTAAGATTCCATAACTAAGCATGCAGAGACTACAAATGTATGCCTATAAAGATAGTGAAATACATAAATTTAGTCCTATTCTCAACTCTAAAATGACCCTTAGCTGTTTTACCACTCAGAGAAACAATTCTGCATAAAAACAGAAGATGCCTCATTCCACAGACGTACGTGAATCAGCTCTTTAACCATAAGATTAAAGAATCAGGCTTAGAAAATAGTTGGCTAAAAATGTTTATAGTATATAGTAGTATGAGAGGGTGCTTATCATTTATCAAACACTTTGTAGATGCCAATATGATTTTTTTAAATCATATTTCATTCTTATAACAATACTAAAGATTAGTATTACATCCTATTTTATAGATGAAGATACTAGGTTCAGAGATGTTTTGTGATTCAACTAATATTTTAACCATATCAAGTATCTCTATTAAGCATCAGAGGTAGATCTGTCAGTCTCCAAAAATAATGTTCGGGCCGGGCTCAGTGGCTCAGCCTGTAATCCCAGCACTTTGGGAGGCCAAGGCAAGTGGATTGCCTGAGCCTGCGGGTTCAAGACCAGCCCAGGCAAATGGGCAAAAGCTCATCTCTACAATAAATCAAAAATTAGCCGGGTGTGGTCGCGCATGCCTGTAGTTCCACCTACTTGGAAGGCTGAGGAAGAAGAATTGCCAGAGCCCAGTAGGTCGACGCTGGGGTGGCCGTGAGTGTGCCGCTGCACTCCAGGCTGGGCGATGGAGTGAGACTCCAACTCAAAAATAAAATAAAATAAAATGTTCTTTGTTTCCACTCTTGTAATATTATACCTATCATTTAACAAAAAGTTAATTAGCATGTAATATAAACTAAAGCATAAGAAAATCTTTTCCTGGCTAAAAAAGTTACAAAATTAAGTATTTTTTAAATGTTATAATGTAGGAAATGGCAATCAGTTAAAATAAAGGTGCAACTATTGATACATTTCCTGTCAATACCAATTTCTTTAAGAGGAAGCCAATTAGCTTAATACTAATTCTAATGAATATGTAATGCATATTCAATTACTTTGCAACTCCTAATTATATACTTCAAAAAAATGTTAACAACTTGCTAGAATATGCAATCAAACACAAAGCTATTGATAGTAATGATGTAATAATATTGATTTACCTTCACTTGTAGCAAGGGTTGAAATTCCCTCACAAGCTTCATTGAAGAGTCATATATGGAATTTCCAATTTTTATTGACTCTAAAAGTGGTACAGGACGAAAGTCGGTATGGTAGAGTGCAGCATTCAACCAGGAAGCCACAAGCTCCAAATTAGGAAGGGTCGCACTCATGCCAACAATCTGCACAGCATTAGGCAGAGAACTGGCTAAATCTGCCTGGCTATGAAAAATAAATGAAAATGATAAAATTTTCAAATGAACTCATAGTGCTGCTAACAATACTCTTGGTCATGTCTTTTAGTACACATATGTATACAATTCTTTAGGGTATACGAGGAGGGCCTTCCCATAAAAACAGAAATATTTTTTGGAGGGTGGGCCCCTTGTAGTACAGATTTTCTCCACTCGGTGAGTGATCTAGAAACCCACTGGCATCAGTGTACCAGCCAGCATTGTTGTAAGAGACTACATTTGACTTCAGTGAATTTTTTTTTTTAATTCTTTCAATACATTTGCCCATTTCATGATGGGTGATTTAAAAGTGCACCTGCGCACATCACACCAAGTGTTCAGAAGTTTTTGACAAGAGAGGGCAAGACCCCCATGCCCTGCCCTCCCTATTCACTGGATCTCGCCCCAAGCAACATTTTTTTTTGCTTCCCTGCATGACAAAATCCTCAAAGGGAAATGCTTTGCCAATGTGAAAAAGGTGAAACAAAAAAACGACAGATTACACTCCTACCAACAGTGTATAAGTGTTCCCTTTTTGCCGCATCCTCTCCAGCATCTGTTGTTTTTTGAGTTATTGATGGTGATCATACTAACTGGAATTAGGCAATATCTCCTTGTGGTTTTAATTTGCATTTCTTTGATGACTAGTGAGGCAGAACTTTTTTTTATGTATCTGTCAGTAGCTCAGATGTCTTCTTTTGATAAGTGTCTATTCATATCTTTTACCCACTTTTTTAATGGAGCTGTTTGTTTTTTTCTTTCCATCACGTTTGAATTCCTTGCAGATCCTAGATGTTAGGCCTGTGTCAGATATACAGTTGGCAAATATTTTATAGCGGAGGGCAGAGCCAGGATTGGGAGTAGTGGGAAACTGCCAGCGGGGGGCACACCTCATCAACAAGGGAACCTGCATAATGAACATTTGTATACCTAACCCTGAATTGTACTCCGCATATTTAAAATTAAAAAATTTTTTTTTAAACCAGCAGAAGCACTAAACGGCATCCAAATTCACAAGTTCAAAAACTGTTTTGAGAAGTGGAAAAAGTATCTTGATAGGTGTATTGCATCAAACAGAAAGTACTTTGATGGTGACTAAAGTTTAAACATGTAAGAATAAATACACAATTTTTTATAAATAAATTCTGGGTTTTTTGGGTTCCCCTTGTACATCTAGGAATAAAATTACTGGGTCAAAGCTTCCTGAGTCACAGATTGCCTTCAACTTTTTTTTTTTTTTTTTTTGGAAGTCTCACTCTGTCACCCAGGCTGGAGTGCAGTGGCACACTCATGGCCACCGCAGTCTTGACCTGCTGGGCTCAGGTGATCCTTCCACCTCAGCCTTCCAAGAAGCTGGAACTACAGGCACATGCCACCACACCCCACTAATTTTTTATTTATTGTAGAGATGAGGTCTCACCAAGTTGCCCAGACTGTTCTCAAACTCGCAGGCTCAGGCAATTCTCTCATCTCCGCCTCCCAAAGTGTTGGGATTATAGGTGTGAGCCACTGCGCCAGCCTTTAATTTTAATAAATAATGCCACACTGTTTTCCAAAGTAACATCTCCACAATCTGTATGTGTTCTATTGTTGCACAATCTTGTCACTACTTTCTATTGTCAAACTTTTCAATGTTAGCCATTATGAAGAATGTGTGGCAATATATCTTTGAAGTGGTAATTTACAGTTCCCTGATTGCTAATGAGATTGAGCATCATTTCATGATTACAGACCATGTGGAAACCCTCTCACAAAAGCCTGTTCAAGTTTCTTGCCCACTTATATACTGGGCTATTTGTGTTTTTCTTATTCATTTGTGAAATTTTTTTTATGTTCTGGATAATGACTTTCTTCTTTAATTAACTTTTGCTCCGTTTCAAGCATTTCCTTCTACTTTCTGTGGTATTACTTTACTATTCTTTTTCTAAGTTCTTAAGATGAATAATGAAAATAACTGATTGGCCAGGAACGGTGGCTCATGCCTGTAATCCCAGCACTTTGGGAGGTAAAGGCAAGAGGATTGCCTGAGCCCAGGGGTTCAAGAACAGCTGGGGCAACTTGGTGAGACCTCATCCCTACAATAAATCAAAAAATTAGCTGGGCATGGTGGCACATGTCTGTAGTTCCAGCTACTTGGAAGACTGAGACAGCAGGATCACCTGAGCCCAGCAGGTTGAGGCTGTGGTGACCAGGAGTGTGCCACTGCCTCCAGCCTGGACGATGGAGTAAGACTCCAACTCAAATAAATAAATAAATAAATAAACAAACAAACAAATATATTACATTCCCTATTTATTTATTTTTATACTTACACTTTTTTCTTTTTTTTTTTTTATTATGTACTTGTACAGATACTTTCTCAGCATTATTTGAAATCTCAGGAATTTAGTTATTCCAGGTACTCACCAAAATGCTGATTTCTGAGTAATATAACAAATCTTGGTCAACAAAAGTTCCAGCAGATACCCTCGATGAGAGTCTCCCAGCATATGTAATTCATCCACAACTACCATTCCTAAAAAGATTTTCCACATACTAGGTTTTACAAAATTTCACAATGTTAAGTACTTTAAGAGACTCAAAATTTTATATCATACAATAAGTAGCTGCCATTACAATATTTTGCATCATATTACAACATGATTCAAATTTCAAACCACAAAACAAAAATCAGATAACACATAACGGGCAACTCTTTTCCAAGATGTTTTAGGTATCTTAAGCTGTCCTACTACATATATTCCGGATCTAAAAATCAATAATTCACTTACTCCACTTATTCCAGTCTAACCAAACCCAGAGAAAGCTGTCTCTCATTACTCAGATGCTTCTAAATTAGCAATCTTATTGAAATAAACATACAATGAAATATTAAAGACACTTATGTCAGTTATTCAGTATATTAACTTTTCAATGGGAAAAAAACCATATTCATACTAGAAAGTTGCTTTTTAAAAAAACAGCATCAAGAGGGATTTTTAAAGACTTTTTATGGTAGGCTAGTGAGTCACCCTACTGCAAAACATAAACATGATCATAATGGCCTTCACTACAGGGAAAATTTAACCAATCTAATACACTTGAAATAATGCTGAGGAATTACTGAAGATTCAGTATCAACTAATACCTACTCTAGATGAGCATTTTCATAACGTCATAGTTTCCAGATTTACTGGTATCCTTCCTCACAAATTCTCCCCACCAAAATCAATACCTTTCAGATAACCTCCTAATGACACATGATGCTCGTTGTCTTTATCAGTAATCTACCTCCAAATAAGAATGCATGTTAAGTTATTCCAGTATTTATTTATTCATTCATTCATACACAAAAATTTTATTCCACCTATAGTGTACCAAGGCTCAATGCCTTGGACATAACACTCTGATTCTATTGCAACCCCCAAGGTATTTAAAGTCCAATGAGGTCACAAGTAATAAGGCAATTCTGATATAAACTGATTGTGATTTCTCTCTGCAAGCTTTATAGAGCAGATCCCATGTCTTATTAGTCTTTTTTAATTTTTTAATTTTAATTTTTTTGTATAAATGAGGTTTTGCTATGATACCTAGGCTGGTTTTGAACTCCTGGGCTAAGTCTTATTAACCTTTGATTCTCACCCTCCACCTCACCCTATCATAAATTCACCATGATATTTTTAAGTTCACCAGGTTCTCAACTAAGTAAGTTGATATGCTTGCTACTTCTGCTGCCACTGCAACCATTCTATTCCTATTGTTACCTCTACGTAATGACCTTTTCTTAATGGTAAAAAATGCGTTAAGGCAGAAAATCTTTCCAGAGCACCAAGCTCAAATACAGTATCAGTTTTTGTAGCTCACTACCATTTCCATGCTAAATGGTAGCTTCTGGGTCCAGGCCTAATATACACATCATAGCACCAGAATATGATAATGAATATACATATATACTAATTACAGAGATGGCAGATCCAGCCCCAACATATGCTTCCTTCCATTCCTGGTAAAGTTTAGATAGGAAAGAAGCAATGAGAAATGATTAAGGGCTCAAGAATATCCTCTATGTTTTGTAAAGTACAAAAATGCAAAGTAGTGAAGTCAGTAGGACACAAAACTTTTGCACATGAAGTCCCTAACATTACAGATACGAATACTTGCCTCAAAAGTAGATGACAGACAACAGAAAAATAAATGGGAAATAAATCACAATAGCTCCACTTCATTCCATCAAAAATAGCAACAGAAAGTATTTGCTTATTTTCTAATTTTCTTACCTAACAAATCCATCTTATTTTCCTCTATGAGGCGATTGATCAGACCATTGGCTCTTTCAATTGTGCAGACTGCAACATCCAAGGAAGAAAAATGCCCTGTTGGGGAGGTACTGCCCATATAACCATCTACTTTTATTCCTACTTCCTGAAATAGACTCTGAGTTGAGTAAAAGGAAAAATACAGGTGAAAAAATTGAAATTAATGAGATATAGATGGATTTACATTATTTTAATAATTGTAAATATTTAAAGACATCTACCAGATTACTGTCAATTACTCCTGACCAGGATACACTGTTCTTTTTAGAATCATATACTAAAAATATAAGGTTTAGAACTGACAAAACTCAGTAAAGAGATCTCTGTTAAGACAGAATCAAATAAAATCATGTCATTTTAATGACAGTATTTAGTAATCTAAAAAATTCTAAGAGCTATATATAGAAATTAAAATTGGAGAAAAACTACCTTAAGCATGAACATTTTAAATCTAATAAACAGAAAGAAACTAGCTATTTTTTTAACATTAATATACCACTTTAAGAAACAAACTTATACTTCATGAGAAATACTCATCATCCCACTAATGACCAGTTTTTTTATGTAATGGAAGAAAAATTTTTTAAAGCCAAATTCAATGGGACTTTGGTTTTTTGGTTTTGGGGGTTTTTTTAGTTTAACTTTTAACTGACATACCTTCTCAATAAAAAGGATCCTTTCATCATTTTGCTACTTTGGGTCTAAGTTGAGAGATGTTACCATGTAGGACCAGCTCTGCTGGCTATTTGTCCTCTGAAATAACTGTTAAAAAGATTTATAGAACCATAGAATTTTAGAGCTATTCATTCAATAAAATTTTCCTGAGTGTTTACTGAGTTAACCCACAGTACTGGTTAACATCCTCATTTTACAAATGAAAAAACTAAGGCCCAGCAGGTTATGGGCCTAGACTGAAGATATAGTAGCAAAACTGGGACTAGAACCCAAGTTTTCTGAACTATCAGTACCATAATCTTTCCATTCCAACAGAATATTTTTTTCACCGCAGAAATTACAATAGTACCTTTATTTAATGAAACACTGCATTTGTGAAAATGCCTTTAAAACTAATATCATATCAATGTAAACTACTGTTATTCATTTTTGCAGATCAGAGGAACAGACCACAGACCTGGAGCTTCATATAAGCACTAACAGATCTTGTCCTTCATCCTCTAAATATTTTTGAATGGTCCTCAATTAGGATGGGATATGCTTCTTTAAACACTCTTCCCTTTTATGCTTCAGTCTAGTTCTACTATTCAGTTAGAAAGCTTATTCTTAATTTACATGTTTATGCTGGGCGCTGTGGCTTACGCCTGTGATCCCAGCACTTTGGCACAGAGGCAAGAGGACTGCTTGAGCCCAGGGGTTCAAGACCAGCCTGGGCAACTTGACAAGACCACATCTCTACAATAAAAAAAAAATTAGCCAGGCTTGGTGGCCCATGCCTGAAGTCCTAGCTACTTGGAAAGCTGAGGCGGAAGGATCATCTGAGCCCAGTGGGCTAAGGCTGTGGTGGCCATGAGTGTGCTACTGCACTCCAGCATGGGTGACAATGAGACTCCTATTCAAAAAAAAAAAAAAAATTTGCATGTTTACTTGTATATGCTAATTGAAGTATTCTGTTTATTAAAGAAAGGTTTACAAATTTTTACACAATTTTCACCATACTCTTTTCATGGCCCTTTCTCCTCTATGCAACAATTTTTTAAAGTTTCTTTCTGTAAACTTTTAATCATCTAACAGTCAACTTAAAATCAAAGAAACTTTTGTTTTCCACTTGCTTTTATAATTCTATCTCAAATGAATAAAATAAAGCCAAGGCTGGAACTTTCACTATTTCAAACTTAGTACAAGAACATTACCTGGAGATAATATTTCTTCTCTTTAGCCACAGAAACAAAGGGAAGAATAAACAAAGCTTTCTTCCGCATTTCCAAAACCCGTTTCAAAATAAGTAATTCTGCCACAAGAGTCTTCCCAGCACTTGTAGGAGCTAAAACATGATTATTCCACAAGGTTAAAACAAAAGAAGTAATACTTAGTACACTGCACTAATAAATGTTTTAAGCCATATCCTGTACTACAGAGGCTAAGTCTAACCTATCAGTAAGGCCCCAACTAGCATTTGAAAACTTTATATTCTGAAATGCACCTTACTTTAAACCAGCTGTCTAAATAGTCTCACACTAAAAACAGACATAAACAAATCTTTATATCAGCAATAAATGATGAGTATTATTGAGTACCCCACTTATACCAGAAGATTCTTTCCTTTAAGTACCACATGGTTCAAAGCTTTGTTTTGAGGAAATAAATAAACAACTTTAATATACTGTGATAGGAATTAGGATAGAAGTTGAGGGAAAGGACTGCAAGGAAGCTTATGAAAAGGAAACAGAACCTACAAGAAGGAAGGAAGAAAAAGGGAATGCCAAGCATAAGAAACAGCATGTGGAAAGGACTACAGGAAAGCATGCCATGTTCAAATGACAGTAAGTAATTTAGTAAGCCAGAGCATAACATACTCCAGGGGAGCAAAAGAAGAGATATGAAAGTACCACATAGGCTGGGCACAGTGGCTCACACCTGTAATCTCAGCACTTTGGGAGGCAGAGGAGAGGGGATTGCCTGAGTCCAGGGGTTTGAGACAAGCCTGGGCAACTTGGCAAGACCTCCTCTCTACAATAAATCAAAAAATTAGCCAGATGTAGTGGTGCACACCTGTGGTTCCAGCTACTTGGAAGGTAAGGTGGAAGAATAGCCTGATCACAGCAAGTCAAGGCTGCAGTGGTCATGAGCATGCCACTGCACTCCAGCCTGGGTGACAGGGAGACTCCAACTCAAAAAACAAAGTACCACATGAAGAAATGAAGAAGGACATATAATCCCACCAGCTAAGGAATTTAGACTTGCTCTGAAAGCACTGCAGAGTGACTGATAAGTTTCATGAAAGAGAGTGACAAGACCATATATGTACTTAGTATTATATGTGTACTTTATAAAGATCACATTGGCTGCAGAAGCTGGGCAATAGCAGAGGAAACAGATAAATTAATTACAAAAAAAATTAAAATTAAGGCCAGGAGCAGTGGCTTAAGCCTGTAACCCCAGCACTTTGGGAGGCAGAGGCAAAAGGATTGCCTGAGCCCAGGGGTTCGAGACCAGCCTGAGCAACTTGGCAAGACCTTGTCTCTACAATAAATCAAAAAATTAGCTAGGCATGGTAACATGCGCCTATAGTTTCCAGCTACTTGGAAGGCTGAGACAGAAGGATCACCTGAGCCCAGCAGGTCAAGGCTATGGTGGCTATGAGTGTGCCACTGCCCTCCAGCCTGGGCAACAGAGTGAGACTCCAACTCAAAAAAAAATTAAAATTAAGATAAACAACCAAAAAAAGTTTTAAGGTAAACTAGTTGGGCGCATGGCTCATGCCTATAATCCCAGCATTTTGGGAGGCCGAGATGAGAAAACTGCCTGAGCCCACAGGTTCAAGACCAGCCTGGGCAAACTGGCAAGTCCTCATCTCTACAATAAAATCAGAAATTAGCTGGGCGTGGTGGCACGTGCCTGTGGTTCCAGCTACTTGGAAGGCTGAGGTGGAAGGATCACATGAGCCCAGCAGGTTGAGGCTGCGGTGGCCATGAGCGTGCCACTGCACTCCAGCCAGGGCGACAGAGTAAGACTCCAACTAAAATAAAATTTAAAAAAAAAAAAAGGTCAGGCCATTCTGACACTGCCACTACCACTAGTCAGCATTTATGTGTACTTTCTATGTGCCAAAAACTGTTCTAAGCTCTTACACATAAGAAATAATATAATCCTCCCTAAGTACTACACCATGCTTGCGCACACGCGCACGCGCACGCACACACACACACACACACACACACACAAACTCATTCTCTTTCTCTAAGTCATTTGCAAGGTTGCACAACCAGTAAGTGGTAGTTTTCAAATTCAATCAGTCTAATTCGACAGCCTGAATTAATCTACTGAGAAGATAATTCTTGCATGTTTGTTACAGCTCTATCCACAACAGCAAAAACATGGAAACAACCATGCTGCCCATCAAAGCTGGACTGGATAAAAAAAAATGTGGTACATATACACAAAGGAATATTGCGCAGCTGTAAAGAAGACCAAACATACGAACTTCGCAGCAACTTGGATGGATTTAGAGTTGATCATACTCAGTGATCTATCGCAGTAACAAAGAACAGAGTACCATATGTTCTCACTCATAAGCGGACCTTGAGCTATTATAATACTATAAGAAATGGATTGGCAGTAGTGGGAAACTGTCAGAGGAGGGGAGTTGGATTGGCAGTTGAGGGAAACTGCTAAGGGAGGGAAGGGCACACCTCATCAACAAGAGTGCCTGCACAATCAACGTTTGTATACCTAACCCTGAATTGTGCCCCACATCTTTATAAGAAATAAATAAATAAAATAAAATTATTGAACTGAGGAGCAATGAGGAAGAAGTAGAGCTAATTTAGACATCCTTCAAATTGAAGAATAAACTAAGACCTTGGTGTAACCATTGGAAAAGGAAGTATGAACTTGGAGCTTACAATGTGTTATGACACAAGTAGATGCTCTGATATTGACAATTGAAATCACAAAGGCAACCAGTATTACCAGTATTATGGGATGGGGGAAACGAATTTTAAGCAGAATTTTCTGATGTCTCTCTCTGAGACTTGGTCTCAGTGATGAAATCTCTTAGTCTTAATGCCATAAACTATTTTACTATGATCCTCAAATTGCTTTTATGTTTTCTTGATGTGCCCCATATCTTTTCCACTTCTACCAGCAACTACATCTGGCCAAGGATTTTTGTCTGCCCTTTAAAAAAATAACACTTTGATTCAATTTTTGGACTCCCTAGTCTATTGTTTATGTAGAGCAATGAGAGAGCTGTATGATATTTTATATATCTTTTGATTTACAAATAAAAAAAGGGACAGGCAGGAATATAGTAGGACTGGAAAGTGAAAGGTTGGGAAAAAACTGTGCTTTGCTCTTGGTTTGCACATGAGATCCATCTCATCGACAATATTGAAATTTTGATTCAAACTCTATTCTTTCCTCTTTATCTGTTTTTGATGATGTTGAAATGTAAGCACTGACCACGTATTTTAAGAGATTTCTCCTAGAAAATGCATTGGTCTTAGTATCTGAATCTAGTTTCATTTCATGCACTAATATGCCATGTAATCTTAAGTAATTTATCTTCTAGGTTTCAGTTATTTTAGCCATAAAATAAGTACATTGAAATGTACATCCCTCTTCTTTCTTCTCTAAAATGTTAAGAATATTCATTCATTCATGCATTCATTCATTCATTCTTAGTTATTACTAATTTCTGGGTCTTATGTGTTGTTTTGTTTTGTTTTTTTTAGTTGGAGTCTCACTCCTTCACCCAGGCTGGAGTGCAGTGACACACACGCTCATGGCCACTCCAGCGTCGACCTTCTGGGCTCCAGCGATTTTTCCGCCTCAGCCACCCCAGTAGCCGGAACTACAGATGCCCGCTACCACGCCTGGCTATTTTTATTTTATTGTAGAGACAAGGTCTCGTCAAGTTACCCGGGCTGGTCTTGAACTCGTGGGCTCAGGAATCCACTCACCTTGGCCTCCCAAAGTGCTGGGATTACAGGCTGAGCCACCGAACTCTGCCCATTTCTGGTTTTTTCATGTACTTGTTTTGCTGGTTTTGTTTGTGTTTTTCACACAATCTAAAGTATTCTCCTTGGCCTTTTAAGGTTACTTTGAAGAAGGAGGTACTCGTACTTAAAAAGTCCAATCTTTGTTAAGTCTGGCTGTTTAATCTATCAGTACGCCTGGGAAATTGAATATGATAGATGATCATACAATACTACTCATATCATTTTAAATTTATCAACACGTAAAGAGAATTTTGCTACACTTTCCTGGTAAATTCTTTCTCACTGTATTATATTTTATACTTTTATATTTTATACTGTATATCACTTTATACTTTCTACTTTCTTCTCAACTATCAAAAGCCCACTTTTTCATCTATCACTCATATTTCATGACATCATCTTGTTTGTCATTAATACAATAGACAAAGAGAAAAATGGCCTCATCTATCCATCAAGTGGCCAATCATCTTACATACATCTCCACCCAGATTACTTTCCCTTCTCCTTTGTCATAATGAAGCAAATGTTCCTGCCTCTATCTAATACCAACCCCTCCAGATGGGCTGTAAATTTTTATCACAGTTCTAATACTAAATGCCATTCACTTTACAATTCTTCCCTCACCTACCTTTCTAAAATTATCAGCTCCTTTCTTGATGCAGGATGTTTTCATTAATTATAAAGACATCTTAATTTTATCTGTACTGTAAAATCCTTCTTTGACATCATTGTGTTCTCCCTAACCCCACATCTCTGTTTCTCTTTAAAGACACACTAATAATTTTTTCTATATTTATGAGTTCCATTTTGTCACTTCCTATTTTTTCTAAACTCACTATAATTTCACTTAAATCTCCACTACTGTATAAATATCTCCTTGTACTGTTGCAAATGATTCCACTTGGTACATATCCATGTGGTAATCTTCCATCCATATCAAAATGAATCTGTATTTACATTTAACATAGCTAGTCATTTCTTCCCTCTTGAAAATATTTTTCCACAAGTTTTTAGTCACTATACTCTGTTGTTGTTTTTTAATTTTCTCCTATGTTATAAGTTACTTCTTCTTTGTCCCAATATCTGCCTCATTTTTTGCTTAACATCTAAATCTTAGGAGGCCTCAAGCTTAGATTTTGACCAGCTTCTCTATTCACACTCTTTCCCTAGGTGAGATAATATAACCCTGTAAATTTAAATATTGTGTCTGTAATAATGGGTTTTCAAGAATATACTTCTAGCTCAATTGTTTCTTTGATCTTTAAGCTTCCATGTCCAATAAATATCTCATTTTGAATATATAGAAACATCCCTAAATCAATATATCTGACTCAGAACTCTTGAATTTTATTCCTCAACAATTTTTTTTTCTGTCATTGTTCTTAATTCAGTAAGTGGCACTGCCATCCAGCCTGCTAGTAGGTAGTCATTATTGGAGCCTTTTTTGCACCACTCCTTCATCTGAGAATGTCTTATCAATCCTACTTCTAGAATACAGACAGAATCTGTCCACTTCTTACCACCCATATTATTATAACTCTAATCTAAACTACCACACTCTGCCACTTGTTCTACTAAAATTGCCTTCCTTTCGATTCCTCTTGCTTTATTCCATAGTCTGAATATATCAGTCCCACTGCTAACTACCTGACTCCACCCTTACATACACACACTTAAAACCCTTCAGTAACTTAATATTTCAATTAGAATAAATTTAAAAATTATTTAATGGGATATACAGCACACAAAGTCCCACATTATCTGTAAAATGCCCTCCTATCTGATTTGCTACTTTCCTTGTTTTCTATTCTCAGGTAGTCTTTCCTTTTGTTTTCAAAACAGATATTTTGGAATATTTTCATTTAATGTCTCTCCTCCACCTAAAAGTATTCTTCCCCTGGCTCTTTGCCTGCTTACTTCATTCTGCTAATTTTAAATTCCTTTGCATTAGTCATTACCCTTGTAAATACTCTTTTTGACTAGCTTATCTTGGGTAGCCAACTCCATCCTAGTTGCTCTACACTCTCCTTATTCCTTATCACTATTTGAATTTATCTTGCATACTTTTGTAACTATTATCTTTCTTCTCTAACTAAAATGTAAGAATCTTGAGGGCATGGAATTTGTCTTTTCTACTACCCTACCTATAAGTTAAGAACAGAGGTCATGGCATGTGGACTGGAGGAATAAATGGACACATTGTTGCAAAAATGTACAAAGTTAAGAAATCAAGTAATGATCATCAAGAAGGTGATCTTTAATCTGGGAAAAAAGAAAATGTAGCAGAATGTTATTTTCAGACAGAGGTGACTAGGTAGGAAGACATAAAGTCTAGCATACTCTGTGGAAAAGTAAGCTTTTCAGTGTGGTCTGAAGAGAGAGTGTATAAGGTAGAGTAGAAAGGTTTGGAAAATGTGAGCCCAGTCTGTAAAGTCATTGTGTGATATACTACGGTATTTTCACTTTATTCTCAAATACTGGAAAGCAGGTACAACTTTTACAAATAGTTATGACAATATAAAGTCTAAGCATAACAAAGATAACTGGGATAGTAGACAGAAGAAATACCATACTTTGAAGATCCTGGAAACCAGTTATAAGGTTTTGGCTATGGTCTTGAAAGCAGCAAAAGGGGTTTGAGGACAGGCAGGGATAAAGAGGACAGAGAATTGGCCTCTGCCTCAAAGTCTTCCTTTGAGTTGCAAAATGTTCCCATGTGAGTTTATTATTCCCCCAGATAATAATGATTCTTGGTTTATGATCCTGTGAATCTAATTAGATATTAGGTAAGTTCACAAAGTTGAAGACATTTACAAATCTCAAGCTGAAAGTATGAGCTGTGAGCTATAAGCTACTATTAACCTAAATGCACTTTAGTTTGAAATGTTCCACTAAGAACTGAAAGTGATTCCACACAATGTTCTAATTGTTTAAAAATTAGAAAAGAAAAAAGATAAATGCAAATATAGATGCATACAACATATTCTATATATACATGTGTGCCTATGTGTGTGTATATATAATACCTAAGAATGCACATTACCTGTATACATCTACTTAATTGATCTGAATATATTAATCTATGTGTATATACTATTTATTTGCACATATAGTAGATTTATATGACAGACAAAATACATATGGATAGGCTCAATGAAAGTATTATTTAAAAAATTTGTTTCCGTCCAGAACATTTAAAAACATGAACTTTGGGTGAGTAGAAACATTTGCTTTTTTTTCAAATAAGTGGGGAAGAAGACTCAGTTTAACACTTAAGTGAACTAGTCTGATGGGAGAATTAGGGTACGAGACTTGGAAGGTGTCTTGGGGAGACCAAAGAGCCTGGAGCTGTTGATTGTTGTACAAAGCCAAACACTTAAAAGTTTGCTTTGGATTATGGTAGTCACCCATCATCCACAGTTTCATCTTCCACAGTTTCAGTTACTCATGGTCAACTACAGTCCAGAGATGTAAATGAACAATTCCAGACATAAACAATTTATGAGATTTTTAATTGCTTACCATTCTGAGTTGTATGATGAAATTTGTGCCCCCTGTCCTGTCCTGCCTAGGATGTGAGTTGTCCTTCTGTTCAGTATTTTCACACTGTCTACACTACACGTTACATGCCCATTAGTCATTTAGTAGCCATCTCAGTTATCAGATCCACTGTTGTGGTATCCCAGCACTTGTGTTCAAGTAATCCTTATTTTACTTAATAATAGCCCCAAAGCACATGCTGGCCAATGGCCAATCAGATGTGCCAGAAACTATAAAGTGCTTCCTTTAAATGAGAAAGATAAAGTCTCAACAGACTAATTTCAAAGCACTGTATACTCAGGTTGCTAAGAACTATACAATAAGAATAAATCTTATACGTGTGAAATTGTGAAGAAGGAAAAATGTGCTAATTTTGTTGTTGTATGTCAAACTACAAAAGTTTGAGTCACAGTGCATGATAAATGCTTGATGAAGATGAAAAAAGCGTTATATTGGTAGGTGAAAAGCATGAACAAAAATGTGTTTCAATTGAACAAATCGGGTTCTATACTATGCATGGTTCCAGGCATCCACTGGGGGTTTTGGAGTGTATATTCCATGAATAAGAGAGGGCAACTATATTGAAAAAGTGTGAAATTCTATGTTGAATGGGCATGGAAAGGACTATCCAGCTACCAACCCCAAGTGTGGATTTTTACTGGATAAAGTATGGGAAAGAACTACCACTAGAAGGAAGAACCCACAAATCTCAGCCCACTGTATATGCTTCAGGTTCAGTATCACCAGGAAGACTCAATCCATAAAGCACTGGTCAGGATAATACTTTACTCACAGAAAGTAAAACAGAACAGTAAGATCAGTGTCTGTAGCTGCACTAGTTTCCCATGGTCCCTGTCAAAAGCCAACACTGACCAGTGGACTTCTTGCATGCTTCTTGTGCTGTGGGCAAGAGACCCCTTCTCTTCTCAAGCCAACAGATATACTGATGGGGCTGGCCAGGTAGCCTATGGCACACACACTTCCGCAACACGTTGGTAAGTTCATTGCCTTCACAGGGCATAAGAAAGTTTCTTCCTAATAAAGAAAAGTATCTCAGGCCAAGTGACAGCTTGGCTCTCAATCTCTATATAGGGGAATGTTCGAGGCCAAGGACACTGATCAAGCAATACTCAACAGGACCAGTAGGTCTCTTGATGACTGCTTCCTCACAATGAATAATTGAGAATTTTAAAAAATCTCTCATTTTCAGCATCTGCTGGTGTTCAAATTACTTTAAAATACAAACATAATTTTGTGTGTTTGCTCACATAACTAACTCATCATTTAAGACTTGCAAAAACTGTGGTCTATAGACAACTGAGGAGGAGATGTAAGAATAGACAACCGAGGAGAATACCAAACTACATTTCAGGTAGAATTATATGGTATAGTAACATGCTAGAGATTAATAAAATGTTTTAAAAATAGTAGCACATCCTTCTCCTAAGCATGCTGTGAAGTGGTGTCCATTCTACAGGCACAAGGAAGAGCAAGATTGGAAATAACCTGAAGATAGGGGCTTACAATGAACACTTGCTATATACATTCTGCGTGAGACTTACTTTTCTGGTGATTTTAAACTGTTGTTCCGCCTCCAAATGGGAATAAACAACTTTAAAGGGTTTTTAAAGTAAGAGCACATAAAATGTCTGCTTTTCAGCAGTGGGAAAATAATAATACCTCTCCGATCCCCCCAGAAAAGCCTTTTAGCAAAAGAGCAACTTAGCATATAGACAGTCTTCCAGTGACCTGCCACTTATCTGAGAATAGGTTGGGAAAAAATATCAATGCCAATGAAACCTCCTTCAGATCTAAAACTTCCACTCTATTAATTCTTTTCTTTGGCAAACGTACAAATGAAAGGCAGAGGGAGGAAAAGCTGAGAAGACAGTGAGGTATGAGAAACAAAGAGCGGTGACTCTTTTTTATCCAGGACTTTGCCACAGCCTTCCTCATTTCCTGGGCATTGTTATCCAAGAAGCCAGTTGGAGTGGTGAGCTGGCAAATTCAAGCTTATCTCAGACAATGAGTAGTAGTGCGTTGGAGTTAATCTATGTGCAATGGATCAATAGCATGATTCTTAAGATAGAGAAGTGACCAAATCAAATGGGCTTTCTGTTTGCTTTGTTATTTAGGCTTTGAAGCTCTACTTTAAAAATTTCACTTTGTCTTGCTTCTTAAGGTGTTCATGCAAGTAAAAGACCATGCATTCTGGTCTGAGCTAAATACCCCTGAGTCTAATAAAGGCAAGTCAGTGCTAATTTGTAGGCTGGATTTTTTTAGACACAAAGGCACAGTTTGAGATACACTGAGTTACATAGCACTTGTTAAGTATCAAATATGAACCGATTTTTTTTGTATTCTTTGGAGATGTGTTTGGACTTTGAAAATATTTCTATTTTAACTTCAAGACTAATCCACCTCTCTTTTGGGTTCTACCCTGAAAAAGAAGAACCATATTTATACCATGCACTCACCCTCCAACCGACTTGAATTCATCTAGACTAAGCAAATTTAATTTAGACTTTATCCCATTCAGCACTGACAGATTCCAACTGGAAAAAACAGTGTGTCTCATTTTATATGTTTCTCTACATCTCTGACCTTAGAATTTATATCCTTTCCTAGTTTCTTTGTGGCTCCATCAAGGTTAATCAAGCAACTTTGATCTATAATCATTTGTTTGCATTCCTAGGATTCAAACCACTAAGCTGTTAGAATCTTGGCTTAGAAGAAATCATGAAAGTTTGCGTTTCTTTATACAGGCGCCTCTAAACTTCCTTTGAGAGATAATAACTAGTTCACATTAGGAGGTAAAGGGAAACAGATTAGCTATTACATGTACAAAAGGACTTGCTATCTTTGAAATAAAAATGGAAGATCTCCAGGAAGCCCTTCTTGGCCTGAAATTCTACCAGGAGAGAGTCTTTTATTTATGAAGTCATTTGGCTGGGAGGCAACCAATCGCATTTTGATCTCTTATCTGCTATATATACTGTGTAACTATCAGCATAATGTTTGAATGTCTTCAAGGAAGAGATTTTGTAATTCACTTACACCTTGAAGAAACCTTAATTATAGCAACAGCAGAGCATTCTAAACAATATTTGGTAATCTTTTTTTTTTCTGTCCACCATTAACTACAGCAATGGCATTCAAAGTGTGATCTAAGTAGCACGAGCATGGGAACCTGTGAGAAATGCAAGTTCTTGGGGCCCAATTCAGACTCAGTGAATCAAGAATTCTGGGCATGGAGCTCAGCAATTTGTGTTTTCACAAAATGACTAGGTGACTGTGAGAGTCACCAAAGTATGAGTTTCACTGGTTTACAGCATAGAGACATTGATAATCACAGAAGCTGACTTCTGTTTGTTTTCTTTTTAAAATATTAAGCTAGAGAAGAGGCCAGATCAGGTGGACTTCCTGTTTGCTTTGTCATTTAGAATTTGAAGTTCTATTTTTAAAATCATACTTGTCTTGCTTTTTAAGTGTTCGTGAAAGTAAAAATACCATGTATTCTAGCCTAAGCTAAATACTGTTTGTCTTAATAGGGACTTTGGTAAGTTATTTTTTGTGCTATCAAAGACATACATTCTCAATGAAAGCAATATTGTTCCGAAGGAACAAAAAATTATTTTTTGGGGGGGGGTGGGGGAAGAAGAAAGAAAAAAATCTGAACTATTATAATAGTGCCTTCAAAGTGTTGCAATACAAAAACAGACATATAGTGTATCTGTGGTATTAAAATTTCATGAAGGAGGCAAATTTTTTTTTTAAAGTTTAAAGTCACCTTAGGGCATCAATTCTGAAAAAAAGAATTGAGATCTTCTAATCTAGCCCCTTCTCTCCCAGATTCTGTAGAGAAGATACTAGATAATAAATTTTGGCTAATTAGGTATATTTTAATTTAATGATAGGTGACAAATGTCAAAATAAAGACATCCCTACATTACATATATAGAAAGTAAAATTAATAAATGAGATCATATTTTATATTGGTAAATCTTCTTAGTTTTTGTCAATTTTATATACTTTGCAGCAGCCATTTTATATTTCTAATTACTATCTTCATTTTCTAAATTAAAAAATCAAAGATCTGAGAGAGTAAATTAATCCATTCATCTAATCTAAAATAATTTATTAAATGTTTAGTATTGATGATTAGTAGTGAGCAAAATGGATACAAATCCCTATCCTCTTAAATCTCATATCCTAATAGGGAGATGCACCAGAAATGAAATAAATAATTAAAATATAAAGGTTTTTAAGTGGTGTCTTGTTAAGGAGCAAGTATAAAGGGGAGGCTCAGTGTTGGGGTCTTGCATGAAAGATGGATAAAGAAGTCTCCTTGGGAAGATTATCAAGATTGTGTAGAGTAGTAAGAGAGGACTCCATAGAAGAGAAAAGTGTTTTAGACTCAGGAGAGCAAAGGTGAGCTCGTAACAACAATTTTGAGGGGAAAAAATTTCATGTGGCATGTCTCAAAGACAAAAACTAAAAAAGTCTGAATACAGTGCATATTTTATGGAAAGGAAAAGAAATGACAAGATTAGAAAGCTATGTTGGGATGAAACAATAAAAATCCTCAAAACCCAAATAATTGTTGATTTTTTTCTGAAATAGGTAAATATTGAAGGTCTTTAAAGTAGAATTCAAATGCTGTATTGATTAAGTAATCAAGCAGTAGTAGGCAAAATATACTAGAGAAGTGGCTAGGTAAAAGAACAATGAAATGCCCATCACAGCTTATTAGACTATAAGCTCCCTAAAGTGTAGGATTTGTGTTTATGGAGCAGTTAATTTCCCCAAACAGCTACCATTATGACTATAGGGTTTAAGTTCTCAATATATAAGTATGTTTGTCACAAAGTTGATCTGGATGCAAGTATAGGACTGGAACTAGTATTCTAGTAATATGGAAAACATTGCTGCAAAAGACCTTGAAAGTCAGGTATTGAAAAGATTCAGTAACAAACTACATGTGGGAAGAAAAAGTAAATTCCTATGGCTTGAATCTGACAGGAAATTATGAAATGAATTACCATTATATTAACTTAAATTGTGATTCTTGAAGGAAGAATGAGGCAAAAAACAAATTTCAGGATGTTTTAATTTTGAGATTGCCATGGTACATCAAAGGTGGAGACATCATGGATGTGGTTGGAAAGGAGGTCCTGGAAGAAGAGAGGGTTTTAAAATTGTCATCATGAATGTATAGGTCAAAATCATGACTTTGGATGGTACAGGTTCAACTAAAAATTATCTTTCTATCATTTTCAAAAAAGTTACTGTTATTTTTTTCTGACCCCACTGACATTTACCAATAATACCTTCTTAACAAAAAATTTAATATTAAGACTTTATGATTTTTCATAAAAGCAAAAGACACCGGACCTGAACATTGTAAACAAAGACATACATAGAGGACAGAAATGGTAAGAGAAGATGAAAAAGGAGTGAACAGAAATTTAAGTATCTCAGAGTACTTCCCTTCATTAGAGCCAAGAAGAGAGCTTACAGAAGTGAAAGATGATTGGGAGTATAAATGCCAAAGACAAAAGCAATAACAGGTCACAAGCATTTGGTGACTAGAAAACATCAGTGATCTTTATAATAGCAGCACCATTGGAGTGATGGGAGCAAAAGTTGGGTCTAAGGATGCAGTGAAGCAGACAGCAAGATATGAGGGCCTCATTAATCATTCTGCTTGCCCTGGCATACATCTACTTCTTTGGAGTTCTCAAAGCCATGAAGGATACACACACACACACACACACACACACACACACACACACATGCACGCGCAAGAGCACGCTCACGCACACAAATGCATACACACAAACACTAGATGAAAAAAATAAAGAAGCCTAAGAAAGATAAAGGAGCTCACTTAAAATTCAGGACATCTATCCACCAGCTTTAAGAGTCATTAGAGACTAAGACTTGGGTTCTTAAATTTTAAATAGTGTGCTTTTCCTCACTTTGTGTTACCACTTTCCTATGACTTTTACATATTCAATACTTAATACCTCCATAGTGATGAGTAAAGTGTTTGCATTTGATTGACACAAGATACAAAGTACTTTGAAAGTCATAATTCTAAACAAAAAAGATTTTTAAGAATCCTTCAATATGTCAAGGCATGTAACACATAAACAATTGTTAAACATTTTTTTCATAGGAAAAAATATTAATTTGAAGCATTTGTGATGTTTAATGTACTTGGGGCAATTGTGAAAACATTGCAACCCTTTGATACACCTATCAACTTCTGCTGTCCTTTCTGAGGTCAGAATGAATCCCAAGTGAAATTATGCGGCTCTGAAGGTTCCCTTTTGACAACCCCAGCTCCCAGTTTTCAGGATTTCTCTCCTTACCTTTGGTGCTTTTCTTTCCTTTTATTACCATAGGTGGCTATGTGCTCCCAGCTCACTAGTAAGTAATTCCAGGGGAATTTTAGCTGATAAGGGCTTAAAGTATTAGTTCATAGAAGGTATTTGCATTTCAGAAAGGAACTCAGGAAGACTAAACACTGAGCCAAAGTGAAAATGTATAAAGATTTAATCTCAAGTATTGGTGACATTGGTGTGGAAGAGATTTGGAACAATGCAAGCATTTGGCACCCCTCAAATTGTACCTTACAGGTGGCCAAGTCTTCCTGCACAGTCTATTGCAGACTAGAAAGCATTATTATTTGGGGATCAATATTGTATTCTACCTGACCTTGAAATGATTAAGGCTAGCTTTCAATGACTAATTCCAAATAGCTCAGCCAAATTTGCATAAACAGTAATTTCCGCCTCTGAAGATGACTATTATAAAATTATTTTTTTTTCATTTTAATGAAAGAAAAAGCATAACATTTCCTATTTATTCAAAGGTTTAGACTGATTTCATTACAGTAGGCATTGGGATATATTCAACAAAGTCAGCGTTATCTCTTGTTTTACCTTTCAAGGAGTTTCTGGCTTCTTAGATATCAAAGAAATTAATTTACCTCATGAATTTCCTAATTCATCAGTAAGCGCCAATCATGTACAAGGTTGATGCAGTGTCAACAGAAAATGTTATATCCTTAATGTAGAATCTTCATATTGCTCTCATATCTTTAGAAAAAATAAAATTCTCTGTCTAGAGTTATTTTAGGGGTAGTTTGGTGAGGTATTAGTTTGACAATAACTTTTACTAATTTGCTGTTGCCTTATGCATATCACTAAGCTTCCCTGGGCATTAGTTTCCTCATTTCTAAATATACAGCTTTTCTCATTGTAAAAATAAATGAAGAGTTGGGCTAAATGCTCTCAAAATTTTTCTTCTCCCTACTGGAATGCATTACTGCTCTGAACTCCCACAACTCTAGCAATCATCCCTCTGGGGTGGGGCGGGGGAGGCTTTAACTTGGATGATCATGTCTATTCTCTTATTTGCTTGTTAAGTTTGTTGTTGAAGTAGTGACTGAGCCCTGGAAGCAGTTTGTTTAATCTAACACGGCTCTAAGCCTAGATCAGGAAGAATGAAATCATTTCTGAATCTCCCAGGCAAAGTTAGAGCTCAGCTGTGAAGTATCAAAGACACTGTTTCTAATTCAGTCTTCTTTTTAAAAAGTGGCCTGCTTCTCACACAGACCTTGATGTACACAAGAAAACCAACCAAAGCTTGGATGTATATATTGTGCCTGGTAAATGTGTTTTGTCACGTCTCCCTTTTTCAGTGGCCTTTATCTTGTGACTATCACCCCTCTCCCAAGTGCCTAGCATCCTCAAGTTTCCATCTTCCATGCCTTTCCAGTCTCCACTTCCACCTCTGGGGCCTATGGACAGAAATGCTTCACTGAGGCCTGCCACAATGGCTCCTTACAGAAGCTGATACCATTGCACCGTGTTTTATTCACTCAAGGACCCTGAGTAATTTTACTAGCTAAATGGGAAGATATTTCCAATATCATATAAATGGTGAAAGTTAAGATAAGTGCTATGTTGTTTGCTTTCCCTCAAATGTTAAAGTGTTACCTGTGTATCACTTTGGCTCAGACAATTCATTAGTTGAAAGATCTACAATGTGATCACTGTATTTTTTTTTGAGCCAAATGCATATTTGTATGAGTTGCAGAAGCATCTGTGGGATATTTCCCTCAAGTTTTTCCTTAGGTTTATCTCTTATCACTCTCTGTACTGCCCGTATCCCTCAGTCAAACTAAACTAGACATGGCTCCTAAGAACAGCTATTATCTCCATTTAAAAAGTCAATTCTCCAATCTACTGAGGATTGAAACGCCAGTTTACATTTAACATTTCTGAATCTTTCCTTTCATAGAACTTTGTTCTTGTCTACCTCACAAGATTGTAAGAATTTAGACAAATAATACACATGAGCACTTATCATAGTGACTCCATAAATGGTAATCATTATCACACAATGTGCTATAGCTTTGCTTCTCATTCCTTTAGCACAGAGAGAAAAGTTTTATATAACTATAAGCCAATTCAATAAGGAATTGAATTAACCTAGCTTCACATTTATCAATTAATTAACTTGAAAATGCAGAAAATAGCCAGAGAAGGGAAATGGAGAAGAAAAGAACAATAGTCCAAATAAACACGGGCAAAGCCAAGAAAAGTCGTCAGCAGATTTCTCACAGATTCCATGTAGAAAGCATTCAAAGTAGTGACTATTTTTCCTATTTCTGGATCAATTTTTCTTTCTAAAGTATTCTTTAATAACTAAAACAGTGCTGTAGACATGGCTGCCTTACTTTTGCAATAGGGCCTTCACGTTTTCACAGAGCTCAATCAACTTTTCTCTTAAAATCCTTTCCTCTTCTCATTAGTCTGTTAGTAATCATTGCTTTCCTGGCATCTCCATTTTGTCAGATTATTATGCATTCCTCAGCATTGTGAAAAATGAAAAGTGGAAAAATCACATATTTTTCAGCTGACTTAACACTGCGTAAAGTGCTGAAATTATTAATGGAACATCTTGATTATAAATTAGGTGGAAATAATGTTGAAGAAGCAGCCCCTAGTCATATAGGATTATTATTAGGGCTACACATTGAATGATTTGAATTTCATTCTAGTAGTAGTAAATATAGTTAATACCAGTGAATATGAGCTCATAGATTTTGGCTGGATATCAACCAAATCAAGCAAGCAATTGCCTTTGCAATTTTGAGGTTTACATCCTAAAACCATGTGACTGCTACATCTTTGCCCCTTTAACTACTTGAGAACTGCATCAAGAGTTTAGCCAAGCTAATAGCTATCTCTCTTCTGGAAACATTTAATCCAAAATCACAACATTTTAAAGACCTCAGTAAAATTCACTCCACTAATTTCAAAGAGGTGATAATCCAAAATGAAACTTGGTGGATGTTCACCTTTTAATAGTACCATGAAAAATGTGTTCATCTTGTGTAAATTAAAGCATCATTCACATTTTAGCAAGTGATTAACTTGCTAAAGATAATAAACCAACTTCAACCTCAGAGTAAAATTTACTAGCATATCAACATTTAATGCTTAATTACAAGCTACTTTTATCTATTCTTTGAAGCAGGCCTGGAAAGATCTCTATCTAGCAATATTTTGCATACTATTTGAGATATATTTGGTTGTGGTAACAAATGTCAATGGCTTAAGACAATAAACTTTTAGTTCTTGTTTCCGTGAACCATCCAATTTGGATCCTTCTTCTCGCTCCAGGCCCATACTACTTGGGGGTAGCTAATGTGAAACTATACCTGGCATCTGGTTCTTACTTCAGGGCCATGAAGTAAGATTGCTGAGAGAGCCACTTCCACATAATCATGTCAAAACCCTGTGATATTTGTTTTATGGTCAGCTTGTCTGGACTATGGTGCTCAGTTATTCAATCAAACATTGATCTAGGTGCTGCTATGAAGGTACTTTGTGCATGTAGCTAACTAACATTTGCAATCAGTTGACTAAGTAAAAAAGCTCATCCTCCATTATGTGGCTGGTTTTCACCCAATCAATGGAAAAATCAATAAGGGCACGAAGGAGATTTCTGAGGAAGAAATTCTACCTCAAGAATTCAGCATCCAGCCAGTCGTGGTGGCTCATATTTATAATCCCAACAGTTTGGGAGGCCAAAACAGAAGAATTGCTTGAGCCCAGGAGTTCAAGACCAGCCTGGGCATCATAGTGAGACCTCAAATCTACAAAAAAAGTTATAAACATCAGCCAGGCATGGTGGTGTGTTCCTATAGTCCCAGGAGGCTGAAAAGGAAGCATTGCCTGAACCCAGAAGGCTAAGGTTGCAATGAGTCTTGATCATGCCACTATGCCCCAGCCTGGGTGACAGAGTGAGACCCCGACTCAAAAAAAAGTAATAAAAATAAGAATGAACATAGCAACCACTCCTGCCTGAGTTCCAGCTTGATGACCTGTCTTATAAATTTTAGATATCCTAGCCTCCACAATTGCATGAGTCAATTATTTGAAATAAATTTTGTTATAATTTGTCTATTTTTATGTCTAAATACATACATTATATATATATGTATGGAGAGAGACAGAGTTGTCAAAATCTAATGGTCTATTTCTCTGGAGAATTCTGACTAATACAGCAACTACCCTTCACCCCAGCTCCTTGTATTTGGTAGCTCTGCCATTGCAATCTTTCGCTTTTAGTTGACAGAGAAAACAGAGCACAGAAAGACCATGCAAAGAGGAACTCACCTGAATGGTTTTATAGATCTAAAAATGACACATAGCATCTACTTACATTCTTTTTGAGAACCAGGCTACATCTAACTGCTAGGCAACCTGGGAAATGTCACCTGGATGGGTTCCAAAATAGACAGCAGATTTTGGTGAGCAATTAATGGTCTCAACCAAAATTTTCAATAATATGACTCATAACATAATTTGTTCAATTTCACTTATGTTGTGTTAATTTTAGATTTCTTACTTGGCCATTTAATGAGGAATTTATGGTGAGTCTCAATTTGGATGGACAGAAGTAGAGGGAAGGTAATCATAGGCTGAAGGAATACAGAAAGGTAGAAGAAAGGAAGAATAGGAGGAAAGAGAAGAGGAGCCTGCAGGATTGGTAGAGGTAATATATCTCTCTGGAATTTGTGATTTGATCAAAGTTGCCCACCCCTCTTTACTAGCTAATCACTACATTCGTGAGCTACCACTGTGGATGAAAGTTGCATATTCCTCATGCATGTTTAAATAGTAATAGCAAAAGTTTAGATACAATAGTCTGCATCTTGGAATAAAGGATGGATGGAGAAGAATGATGGCAAAGAGGTATAGTCAGTCACTTCAAGATATTGAATTTTACTGTTAATGTTAAGTCTTTACTAGAGAATTGATGTGATCAGTGTTACACATTAAATGTACTAGATGGATGAGAGTGGAAGAAACATGAATAGACAGATTAGATAGAAGATTGCAATACAGTATAGTGAAGAGCTGAATGCCTGCCTTGTGACAGGGGCTGTAGTAATTGAAAGAAAATAACTTTTTAAAAAAGGAGTAATATTTTGGTGGTAGCATGGGGAACATTTAGCGCCTTATTGGACAGAGAGTTAAGGATCCGAAAATATTTTAAAATATTGCCTACGTTTCAAATTCTGTTAATGGGAGGATAGTGCAGCTCAATTGAAATTAGGGATACTTTACCTGTTCTCTGGGATATACTGAGCTTGCCTACAGAGACAATCAAGGTACTTGGCCCTTCTTGTGGCACTCACGAGAGTGAGAACCCAGTGAACGGGTGACTCTTACAGAAATGTCCAGTTTCCTTTGCCATCTCCAGACCTCTGGTATTATTATCATGTACTTCATAGTACAGTGCTGTGAGGGCCCAGAGAAGAGGGTGACTCTTACAGAAATCTCCAGTTTCCTTTTCTATCTCCATACATCTGGTATTACTATCCTGTACTTCATCACTCCAGAAAGACATTTAATGTTCATTAAGGAGATATAAATAGGTTGCTCCCTTATCCACCCGGCAACTGGGTCAATTTCACACTGAGTCATTAAATGTCTTAAGAACTGGTAATCTATCATGTTTTAATGACAACTTTAAAATGGTATTTCAAAACCAAAAGATTTATATCCCATTAAGAGATGATTGTAATGTACTCATATAAGACTTGACTCACCCATTGAGAGCTATGTCTTAGGAAGAAAGGCTGGGGGGTAACCACCTTGCAATATAAAACTGAAAATTTTGGGTATTCATTTTGGAGCCAGCATTCACATAATTTGTGTCTTGGCAGACACACACATAGCCAATATATAGAAACCTCATAGATATTTTTTTCCTTTTAAAATATTTATTTTAAAGATGTGGGATACAATTCATGGTTAGGTATACAAATGTTCATTATGCAGGCACCTTGTTGATGAGGTGTGTCCCCCTTACCCTGGAAGTTTCCCACTACTGCCAATCCCACACCTGTCCTTCCCTGGCAGTTTCCCACTACTGCCAATCCTGTTCTTATATTATTATGATAGTTGTTCAAGATCCATTTAATGTGTAAGAACACGTGATACTCATAGTTGTTTGTTTCGGTAATAGATCACTCAGTATTGTAGACTCTAAGCCCACCAAAGTTGCTGCAAAGTTCATAATTTTGTCCTTCGTTATGGCTGTGTAGTATTCCATTGTGTATATGTACCACTTTTTTTTTGGTCCAATCCTCTTTTGATGGGTAGCACAGTAGGTTCCATGTTTTTGCTGTTGTGAACAATGCTGCAATAAACATACGTGTGCAGGTATCTTTTTCATAGAGTGATTTGAATTCCTCTGGGTATATTCCCAGTAAGGGAATTGCGGGATCATATGGAAGGTCAAGTTTTGGAACTTTTAGCAATTGCCAAACTGTTTTCCACAGAGGTTGCATGAGTTTATACTCCCACCAAGAGTGTAGAAGTGTTCCCTTTTTTCTGCATCCTTTACAGCATCTGTTGTTTTTTGAGTTATTGATGATGACCATCCTGACAGGATATATCTGTGTAGTTTTAATTTGCATTTCTTTGATGACTAGTGAGGCTGAGCATTTTTTCCTGTATCTGTTGGCTGCTCATATTTCTTCTTTTGAGAACTGTCTATATATATCTTTTGCCTGGTTTGCAATGGGGCTGTTTGTTTTTTTCTTTTCTCCATGTTTCAGTTCCTTGTAGATCCTAAATGTTAGGCCTTTGTCGGACATACAGTTGGCAAATATTTATTCCCAGTCTGCGGGGCTGTCTCATTGCTCTCTTGATGGTTTCTTTGGCTTTGCAGAAGTTTGTCAGCTTGATGAGGTCCCACTTGTATATCTTATCTTTTATGGCATGGACACTTGGGGTTTTGATCAGGAATTGGTTGCCAGTTCCAATTTCCATAAAGGTGTCTCCAGCATTCTCTAAGGTTCTTATAATTTGAGGTTTTACATTCAGGTCTTTGATCCATTTAGAGTTGATTTTCATGTATTGTGATAGGTAGGGATCTTGTTTTAATCTTCTGCCTGTGGTCAGTCAGTTTTCCCAGTACCATTTATTGAATAGGTTCTCCTCTCCCCAGTGGTTGGTGGTGGAGGCTTCGTCAAAGAGATGTTGGTTGTGAAATTGAGGTTTTGCTACTGGAATCTCTATCCTGTTCCATTGGTCTATATGTATGTTCTTGTACCAATACCAGGCTGTTTTGATTATTGAAGCTTTATAATAAAGTTTAAAAATCTGGGAGTGTGATACCGCCCACCTTGTTTTTTTGTTTTTGTTTTTGCTGAGGATTGTTTGGCTATTTGTGGTCATTTATGTTTCCATATGAATTCCTATATTGTCGTTTCCAGGTCTGAGAAGAATGCTGCTGGTAATTTAATAGGTATTGCATTAAATCTGTAGATTGCCTTGGGTAGGATGGATATCTTGACAATGTTGATTCTTCCAATCCACGAGCATGGGATATTTTCCATTTGTTTGTATCATCTTTGATTTCTTTGAGCAGTGTTTTGTAGGTTTTGTTGTAAAGGTCTTTAGCATCTCTGTTAGGAAGATGCCAAGGTATTTCATTTTTTGTGTGTGTGGCTATTGTGAATAGGATTGTGCTTTTCATTTGGGCTTCTGTTTGTTTATTGTTGGTTATAGAAATGCGATGTCTTTTGTACATTTATTTTGTACTCTGAGACTTTGCCAAAGTCCTTTATCAGTGCAAGGAGGTTTTTGACAGATTCCCTTGGGTTTTCGAGGTATAAAATAATGTCGTCTGCAGAGGGATTACTTGATTTCCTCTTTTTCCATTTGAATATATCTGATCTCCTTTTCTTGTCTGATGGCTTTAGCTAGGACTTCCAAAACTATGTTGAAAAGGAGGGGTGAGAGTGAGCATCCTTGCCTTGTTCTGGTTTTTTAGGGAATTGGTTTTAATTTCTGCAAGTTTAGCAGTATGCTGGCTGCGGGTTTCTCATGAACGGCTCCTACAATTTTGAGATATGTTTCATATGCCTAGATGTTCAAGGGTTTTTATCAAGAAGGGGCGCTAGATTTTATCAAAAGCTTCTTCTGTGTCTAATGATATAATCATGTGGTTTTTGTTTTTACATCTGTTGATGTATTTAATTACGTTTATGGTCTTGTGAATGTTGAACCAGCCCTGCATCTCGGGGATGAACCATACTTAGTCGTGGTGGTTGATTTTTGAGATGAGTTGTATCCGATTTGCTAGATCTTGTTGAGAATTTTGGCATCTGTGTTCATCAAGGATACTGGCCTGTAGTTCTCTTTCTTTGTTGGATCTTTACCTGGTTTGGGTATCAATGTGATGTTAGCTTTATAAAATGATTTGGGAATGTTCCATCTTTCTTAATTACCTGTAATACTTTCTTTCTTTTTTTTTTTTTTGAATTGGAGTCTCCCTCTGTCGCCCAGACTGGAGTGCAGTGGCTGCTCCTGGATACCGCAGCCTCGACCTGCTCGGCTCCGGTGGTTCTTCCGCCTCAGACTTCCAAGTAGCTGGAACTACAGATACGCGCTACCATGCCCAGCTAATTTTTTAATTTATTGTAGAGATGAGGTCTCGCCAAGTTGCCCAGCTGGGTCTCGAACCCGCAGGCTCAGGCAATATACTCACCTCAGCCTCCCAAAGCGCGGGATTACAGGCTGAGCCACCGAGCCCGGCTTACCTGTAATACTTTCAGTAGGATTGATATCAGTTCCTCCTTGTATGTTTTGTACAATTCTGCTGGAAAGCCATCTGGTCCAGGACTTTTTTTTATGGGTAGTTTTCTTATGACATGATCAATTTTGGAGATTGTTAATAGTCTACTTAGGGTTTCAATTTCCTCTTGTTTTAACCTGGGGAGGTTGTGTGATGTCAGAAAGTCCTCCATTTCCTTTAGGTTTTCAAGTTTGTTTCCATACAAGGGTACATAGTAGTCTCTGATAACCTTTTGTATTTCTTCGGGCTCAGTAGTGACTTGATCGTTTGCATTCCTGATTGTGTTTATTTGGGCTTTTTCTCTCATTTTATTGGTCAGTCTAGCTATGGGTTCTATCAATTTTGTTTCTCCTTTCAAAGAATAAGCTTTTTGTTTCATTGATTTTTTGTCTTATATTTTTTTCTTCTATGTCCTGAATTTGGGCTTTTATTTTGGTGATCTGGATTCTTCTGCTGAAGTTATGGTTGTGGTGATCTTGCTTTTCCAGCTTCCTTAGGTGATTTGTTAGGCTGTTAACTTGTGATCTTTCCATTTTCTTCATGTGTTTTTGTAGATATAGGAATTCCCCTCTTAGTACTGTTTTCATGGCATCCCAGAGGTTTTGGTAAGGTGTTTCTTCATTTTCATTTGTTTCCAATTATCTTTTAATCTTTGTTTTGATTTCCATGTTGACTCAGGAGTTGTTTAGCATCATGCTATTAAGTGTCCATGTCTTTGTGAGTTGTGGGGGAACTTTGTTGGTATTGATACTTATTTTTAATCCACTGTGGTCTGAGAAGTTGCAAGGCAGCAATTAAATCTTATGGAATTTTTTTATTCTTGATGTATGGTTAAGGATGTGGTTGATCTTAGAGTATGTTTCATGTGGTGATGAGTAGAATGTATATTCTGCTGTCATTGGGTGGAGTGTTCTGTAGGCATCAATTAAGTCCATTTGGTCAAGTGTCATGTTGAGGTTCTGATCTCCTTGTTGATTTTTTATCTTGATGTTCTGTCTAGGGTTGTGAGTGGGGTATTAAAGTCCCCAGCTATGATAGCACTAGAGTCAATATCTTTTTTTAGCTTACCTAGAAACTGCTTTATGAAAGTTGGTGCTCTTATGTTGGGTGCATATATGTTTTAGGATAGATATTTCTTCTTGATGGATTGAAACTTTTATCCTTATATCGTGACTTTCTGTATCTTTTTACATTTTTTATAGCTTAAAGGGTATTTTGTCTGATATTAAGATTGCAACTCCTGCTTTCTTCTGTGTTCCGTTCACCTGAAATTTTGTTTCCCATCCTCTTACTTTCAGTCTGTGAGTATTCTTTCTGATGAGATGAGTTTCTTGGAGACAATATATTGTTGCCTCATAATATTTTACCCATTTTGCCATTCTATGTCTTTTTATAGTCCATTCACATTCAGGCTAATTATTAAGATGTGAGAGTTCATCCCTGTCATGAGGTTCTTATAGAGTTTGTTGTTGTCTACTGTTTGTTTGCTTATTTGTTTGTTGTCTTTCTTTTGATAATGGGGTTGATTCATGTGTGTTTTTAATCTTTTTCCTGCATTCGTGTGAAGGGCATTGTCGTTCTTTTTGTTTGTTTGTTTGTTTAATATTTTCTTAAGTGTTTCTTGTAGAGCAGGTCTGGAGGCAGTGTAAATTCTTAGGGATTGAATGACTGGGAAGGGTTTTAATTCTCCATCACTGATGAAGCTAAGCTTAGCTGGGTAGGCAACTCTTGGCTGAAATTGTTTATCTTTGAGAACTTTGAAAATTGGGCTCTATGCTCTCCTAGCCTAAAGTGTTTCTGTGGATAGTCTGCTGCTATTCTAATTGGTCTTTCCCGGTAAGTATTCTGACCTTTCTCTCTTGCTGCCTTTAGGATTTTTTCTTTTGTACCTACTTTGTGTAGGTGAATTACTATGTGCCTAGGAGTTGGTATTCTCATTTGTTGTCTTACAGCTGTTCTCTGAATCTCTTGTGTTTGAATGGTTGCATCACCGATGAGATGAGGAAAGTTTTCTTGGATAATTTCATGGAATATTTGTTCCAGGGTTGTGTCTTTCTCTCTAACTCAGAGCTTCAAATTAATCTTAGTTTCTGCCTCTTGAAATAATTGGTTATCTCTTGGATATTTTATTTTGTCTTTTTAAGCTTCTTTTCTATGTTTTTAATAGTTTGGGTTACTTCCATATTTTGATCCACAAGTTATGAAATTTTTTTTCATGCTTATAAGT
>CAUYQG010175946.1:0-14485 GCA_963574415.1 Tarsius wallacei | reverse complement strand
AGTGGACCTTGAACAATTATTATAATACTATAAGAAAGGGATTGGCAGTAGTTGGAAACTGTCAGGGGAGGGGAAGTGAGATTGGCAGTTGAGGGAAACCACTAGGGGAGGGAGGGGCATACCACATCAACAAGGGTACCTCCATAATCAACGTTTGTATACCTAACCCTGAATTGTAGCCCACATCTTTAAAATAAAAAAAGAAGGAAAAAAAAAGGAGAAAGTTTTACTCTTATTTGTGGAGAAGATAAAATGTATGACTGCATTATGATTGCCTTTCAGATGTAACTTACATAAATGTTATTGTTTTATCTCTAAGTTTGATTCTCATGACAGTACCTTCTTTTTTTATTTTAATGATGTAGGATACAAGTCAGGATTAGGAAGACAAATGTTCAATGTACAGGTAAAGTTTGGGCCTCCCTTACATCCCACCTTATCTGGTTTGAGATCAGGTACCCATATTGATGTTATGTGCTCGCCCCCTCCCTTCTCTGGCTATTGCCAAACCCTTTCTTATAATATTATGATCAATGTTTAGGATCTGCTTTTGAGTGAGAACATGTTGTACTCTGTTCTTTGTTTCTGTGATAGATCAGTATTATAGGTTCTACATCCATCCAAGTTGCTGCACAGTTCATAATTTTGTCCTTCTTGTGGCTGCATAATATTTCATCATATATATGTACCACATTTTTTTCCAGTCTACTTTTGAGGGACAGTATGGTTGGCTCCATGTTTGTGCTATTGTGAATAGTGCTGCAATAAACATACATGTGCAGTTACCTTTTTTGTAGAATGATTTTAGTTTCTCTGGGTATATTCCCAGAAGAGAGATTGCCGGGTCATATGGGAGGTTCATTTTTAGACCTTTCAGGAATTGCCACACTGTTTTCTACAGAGGTTGTACTAGTTTATACTCCAACCAATAGTGTAGAAGTGTTTCCTTTTCTCTCCATTCTCTCCAGCATCTATTGTTGTTTTTTTTTTTGTTGTTATTAATGGCAGTCATCCTGACTAGAGTTAGATGATATCTCAGAGTGGTTTTTGATTTGCATTTCTTTATGACAAGTGAGACTGACCATTTAAAAATGTATCTGTGGTCTGCTTGTATGTCTTCTTTTGAGAAGTGTCTATTCATATATTTTGCCCATTTTTTAATGGGGCTGTTTGTGTTTTTTTTTCCTTTCGACAAGTTTCAGTCCTTGTAGATCCTGGATGTAAGGACAGTAGTTTCTTAAGGAGGTATACTGCCATGGGCAAAATTAAATTAATTATAGTTTCCTTGATGGTAAATGCTGTTCTTGCTAATATCACTTAACCAATACATATGTAGTATGAACAGAACCCTGTAAAAATTATATTAGTCTATGTGTTTGAAATACATTAATTTTTAACCAAACAGTATCTTATATAATATATTCTATGTTTATATAGACGTCATAGCAACAGAAGACTCTTAGTAATGCATTGAACTAAGTGATTATCTAAAAAATAACAGCAACTAGCATTTATTGACATCTTACAATGTGGCACACCCTAAATATTTTATATTAGTTAACCCAATTAATCTTCACCTCAAATGAAGCAAATATTATTATTTTCTAGATTTGTAGAGAAGGTGACTGAAGCACAAGAAGGTTAAGTACCTTGTCCTAAAGACTAAGTGAGGGCTAATAAGTGATGGATGGAGGACTGAAACAGGATATTCACTCACCGGAGGCAGGTTTTTACCCTCTATATTAAGGTGCTTTTCTAATCCTCAAACCTGGAATCAGGGGGCCCACGTTTTGGTATTGTCTCTACTAAATTAGTCTGTATGTACCTGAAACAAGTCATGTAGCATATCAGGCCTCAGTTTCATTAGATATCAAATAAGGGGTTTCAACTGGATACTTTGCCAGGTTTCTTTCTCTTCCAAGATTCTAGAAACATGTGAGTCTCTTTAATCATGTAACTATCTATGGTTATGGTTAAGTACACCAACAAAGTCTCAATATTCCAATATTTCAATATTAATATTCCAGACATTCATGTAGTCATAGCGAAAATTCATGGTTAAGGCTATGTATACTGGATCAACATACTATAGTACTAGGGACAGCAAACAAAAATATAAATAAGTTTATTGCACCATATGCTAGAAGTTATTAAGATCAGTGGAAGAAAATAAGATAAGAAATGAAGAATAATGGAGTAGAGATGAGGGTTACGATTTTTTTTTTATTTTATTTTTTGAGGTAGAGTCTTATTCTTGTTGCCCAGGCTGGAGTGCAATGGCACACTCATGGCCACCCCACCGCAGCCTTGAGCTGCTGGGCTTAGGTGATCCTTTCCGCCTCAGCCTTCCAAGTAGCTGGAACTACAGACGCATGCCACCACACCCGGCTTGTTTTGCGGTCTCACCAAGTTGCCCAGGCTGGTCTCGAACCCCTGGGCTCAGACAATCCTCTTTCTTCGGCCTCTCAAAATGCTGGGATTTCAGGCTGAGCCACCACGCCCAGCCTAAAATTTCAGAGAAGACTGAGCAGTGAGGGTGCTAATTGAGGATGAATTTAAAGAACATGAGAAAACAAGCCATGGAAAACAACTGGAGGAAAAGCATGCAGCATGGAAAGAAGAAGAACTCAAACTTTTCAAAGTAGGGCTATTTCCAGTGTGTTCCAGGTATACTGATGAAGTCAGTACAGATGATAAATGCATCGTAAATTGAAAATATGCAGGTTGAAAATGCACTTATTACACCCAACCTACCCAACAACACAGGTTACCCTAGCCTACCTTAACATATTCAGAACAACTGATTAGTCTGCTGTTGGGCAAGATAATCTAGCAAAAAGCCTGTTTTAGAAAAAAGTGTTGACTTTTTATGCAATTAATTAAATGTTGTACTGAAAGTATAAAAACAGAATGGTTATGTGGGTACTCACTATTTATGTATACAGCTGAAAGCACACTGGGACTAAATAATGTTTAAAGCACTGAGATAAAATTAATACCTGAATAGAGGAGATGTTACAGAGACAAGGTTTTCAATTCCTCTCTCATGATAAGGTTCAAAAATACCTGGTAGATGGTACTGGGGCAGCAACACTTGTTGATGATAGTTTAGCAGGCATGGATTTAGAAGGATATCAGGTATTAGTTGCTCACCCTCGTGATTGCCTTATAAGCGAATGAGATGGGAAGTTATTGGTAGTTTCTGAGCAAAATAATACAATATTCTGACTTAAGTTTTGTAAACATTACTCTGGCTGCTTTGTTGAGAATGGATGAAAAACCCCAAATGCAGAGTTATTACAAAGCAAACACAACTTTATCCCTTCAGTGTGCGTGGACTAAACACTGGCCCAGACTGTAAGAAATAAAACCCTGGCTTCTATAAGACTGCAGACCACTGAATGATTGTATGCAAAAAGCTCTGCTTCATTGCAATGAATATGGTTTGTGTCAAGTATGTAATATAAATGTGCAGAGACTGTCAACTCTTTATGATTTGATATGTCACTTGCAAATATTTACTCAGAAAAGCATTCAGAGTTGTTACAGATCATATAAAACATAGAACCTAAGATATTTTTAATTTTACTACCAGAAAAGACACTTCAATTCACATTCTTGAAAAAAGTGCCTTGCCAATTGTTGCTTAGATTAATCACACCACAGGAGAATTCAAATGGTAGTTGGGCCATTTCAAAAACCACAACACAAGTAGACCAATTGAAAAGGTGAGTCAGCAATGGTTAGCACCTGCTGCTGATAAAAGAATTGCTTTTTGTTTATGAAAGAAATCTAAAAATAGAAGAGAGACGACAATTTGTAAAAGATTGTAGAAAAGAGAATGACTATGTAGAGGGTACAATAATCAGCTTTTCTTCTGATTGAACTTTGCCTTTCGCCTTGTTAGCTCAAAAGCCACCTCTGCTTTCTTTTTGACACCGTCATTTAACAGCAACAAATCAAATTTGTCTGATAGCACTGCTTGACAGAAGCCATAAGTAACTGCCAGGAGGCCCAACTGCAGTGGCTTTTCTTCTATAGCACACAGTTGTGCTGTGTCATTTGAATTTGTGCTTCAATGCATCTTTAAAACATTTCTTCTGCATAACCTGATTAAAGTCGTGTCCCGTCTGTCCACTTGACTGCCGATGCTTGAGAATCTTACTGTTAGACACAGTCCACAAATATTAACACCAGCAGAAATATTTTTTCAGAAAAAGAAAAACTTTTGAAATTAGACATTTTGTGAACTATCAACATTTTATTACCAATAACCAAGCACCTGTTTATACTTGCTTTGTCTTGAATGTGGCCTATTTATCAATCAAAACCTGTTCTCTTCAGGGTATATTCCCAGTAGGGGGATCGCGGGGTCAAACCACCTGAAAAGATAGAGTAAAAAAGTAGGAATCCTGAGGTGTCCAAAAATATATGGTTTGGCTAGTAACTGTTAAGAAATGTCTCGTTTAAGTCAACTAGAGATATATGGGACTCTATCACTGTGTCCACATGAAGACCAATAAAATGGGCAGAGAAAATTTCCTTCTCAAAAAATGAGTTTTCTAGAAAGCATCCAGCCTATACCACTTTTTTTTTTTTTTGAGTTGGAGTCTCACTCTTGTCATTCAGACTGGAGTGCAGTGGCATGCTTATGGTCACCACAGCCTCAACCTGCTGGGCTTAGGTGATCCTTCTGCCTCAGCCTTCCAAGTGTTGGAACTACAGGTGTACGCCACCATGCCCGGCTGCTGCTGCTGCTGCTGCTTCTCCTTCTTCTTCTTCTTCTTCTTCTTCTTCTTCTTCTTCTTCTTCTTCTTCTTCTTATTATTATTATTATTTTATGTATTGTAGAGATGAGGTCTCACCAAGTTATCCAGGCTGGTCTCAAATCCCCAGACTCAGGCAATCCTTTCACCTTGACCTCCCAAAGTGCTGGGATTACAGGCTGAACCACCACACCTGGCCCAGCCTATGCCACTTGTTTCAGACAAGTTGTAATAGCAAGGATGAGGGAACTTACACAAAAATGTCTACCCAGTTACAAATGGTGAATAGACACACAAACACACACACACACATCAGTCTAGGATGGTGTTTTGGGGTCCAAAGGAAACCAACACTCTCTGCACGGAAATACAGATTTTAATGAAAACAGAAATATATTTGCAGAAGTAATGTCAGGGAGTTAAACAGGCACAAAATATACTAAATTGGTCACATTAAAAAATAAAGGCATCATTGATAAAATTTAAATGATGAACTGCACAATGAGGCATATGGCTTATATTGTACGAGAGTCTCCATCATATTAACTTGAATGAGATAATGGGGAAAAAATTGACAGTCTTGTGAAGAGAATTAGGGGAAACTGCTAATTTGCACAGTACAAAACTGTCTATCATTTACAGGGTTCTTCCAATCAAAGAGAACATTTAATGACACTTAAAATATGATAAATTTGAAATGATTTGGAGACACTGTGAAACGTAATTGCTTCTTTTAATATATCTGAGAATACTCTTTCATATTTCTTTTAGTCAGTTTAAGTAATCCTGATAAATTAACCTCTTTTCTTGCTTGAATTTATGTGAAGTTCTACAATTTGTCTCTGATTGTGAACCCAATGAACAGTGGTTATTTTCAGAGGTACCCTCATAGCATATAGTCAGGAGAATATTTTTTATCAGCCAAAAGTGAAACATATGTTATTAATTTTTAAAAGTTTTAGATGTTATTTTGCAAATTAATATTTCATTTTGATGGAATTTTTAAAAAACATCAAATACTTATGCACATTTTTCTACACTGAGAACTCTCATTTTAACAAAAGTTTAAAGCATGTAACATACACAGAATGAAAGGATAGGTCCCTTATACTGTAGATTCTTATTCAAACAATTAAGCTTATTTTCACTTTTATTCTCAGCCACTTCTGCTTGCATCACTGGCTTTTTTTCCTTTGCCTACAGTCAAGTCTACATCCAAAACAAGAAAGGGAGATTTTTAACCTTGCTCCCCCACTACAGGTACTGAATTATTCACCTTTAAAAATGTTTTATTGCTAATCTCCAAGAAAAAAAAAAGAGGTTTTTATTTTCTCAAAAACCTTTGGTGGGGTTTCAAATTTTCTCCATTCTAAAGTCATTCATACATATATTTTTTAAGAATCCATATTAGTTAAGATATAGAAAAACTGTGAACATAGCAAAGACATTTTATATTATGCAAAGAGTCATAGATTTAAATTTAGAAGGTATCACCAGTGTGATTATCAGTGTGCACTTAGAACATGGATGACATTAACTTAGGCATAGTACTATGTAGAGAAGGGGCCATAAAAGGGCACTCTGCATAAAAAAGAATTCCCAAATCTGTAAACTTAATGTACACTTGAAGAAGAACATTGATAAACCCAAGTGATAACTACCCAGAGCAGACATAATAATGAATTTGGAGGTTTGAAAGGTTTAGATATGCCTTGTTTGGAGGAGGTAAGATTCAAAAGGATAAGAAATTATGACTCTTATTTTAAATAATGTCAGGAGGAAAGGAAATTAGACTTTATAGCTATGTCTGAGAAGGGTTTTATGACACTTGAATGTAATGTGACCCAATATGGGAAAGATTTTTCAAATAAATTTATAGGGGTTTAGTTTAAGGAAAAAAAAAAAAAAACACTGAAAAATTAGAGAATTTCTTTGTAGAAAGAATGGGCTTTTGCATAAAGAATTGAGAGTCCTGACTGTAGAGATTCTAACTGGTATGACTGACCAACCAACTGCTTCTCACAGGAGGTTCATTTCAGCCAGTTTTGAAGACATAACGGTTCACATCTCTTTCACTATTTTATCAGATTTTGGGGGTCTTTTATGTGGAGAAATAGCCTTTATATACATTACTCAACCATTTTATTTAATGCGAAGTGATACTTTTTGTGATACATTTTCTAAATTTAAGGTGATCTTGGTGTAAAGATAGTTTATTAGAAAAAATACTGGAATGGTTCTATTTTAATTCTATCAATGACTAAGGTATAGACTTGAAGTCAACTATTGCGTTTTAATTCATGTGTAAAATAAGATGGCTAAGCAAAACAACCTTAGATCCTTTCTAGCTCTAAAAATATATTAGTTTCGTCTATCTGGCAGAAACTGACTAAAGCAAGGTAGGACATTTCAGTAGTTACAATCCCAGGTCCAGGGACATTATTCTTGGGTTTCACTGCGATTTACATGAAGTCTCTGGGACTTAGTTTATTAGTCTGAGAAAAGGGGATGATAAAACTAATGCTTACTATATGATATCACTGAGGCGCATGCATTAACTAACAACAGTAGGAAAGAGGAATTTAAATTCAACTATTACAGACTACATGCTTTGCCATGTCACTGACCTTGAATTAAATCCCAACTATTATTTAGTTATTTAGGAATACATTTTACAGCCATTTTAATGCATAGATTAATGTTAACTATTTTATGAGTAGCTATTATTTTTTAATGTTTTAAGTTTATAACTAGGATAAGTTGGCCTTTTATTCAGACTTCTTTTCATGTACTGGATAAAACCAGAATATTTTTTTCTAAGGAAGGTCTTGACATTGATTTTTTATAAATATATATTTATTTATTTGTTTATTTTTGTACTTAATCTGCATAAGTACCATAGTTGCCTGTTCAGGTACATGTTCTGGTTAAGCATCTCAGCCTTTGAGAAACTTCCATAATTATGCATGTTTTCAGATCCTTGGATATGTTCTTAATAAGTAACACCAAATATCTGTGGTCTGGTACTCATCATACAATATATACATTATAGTTTCCGCCAGCAGTATTGATCAGTGGTGTAGGTGCCAGCAATAATATTGAGGAAGGATTGTCTGAATGATATGAATCCTTTTCATTCATCTGTGCAGCTTAAATTTTATCAATGGATTAAACAAGGCTGTTAAAATCTTTGTATTTATTCTGTAAGAGTGCTTTTCTGGAGCCAAAATTTGAATCGATGCCATCAGCTTAGACTGATTGGTGTTACAAATGCTAGAAAAGCCTGTTTGCATTTACTATAGTGATGTTATTCATGATGTGGTTTTCTTCATCCTTTATACAGTTTCTCCATTAAGGAGATCACAGTTCTGATTTTCCTTTAGACTCAGCACTCCAAATAGCAAGGCTTCTTCTGGCAGCTCATTTATTTTTAACTTATGATTCCAGCAGAACATGTAATAGATTTATTTGCATGTGTTTGTAGGATACTAGGATACTCAGAACTAAATCTGTTGCACTTATTTAGTGTGTCAACATAATCTAATGGCAGACATGGCAGTGAAGCATAGCTGCTCTGAGATCCGTCTTGGAGTGGATCCCATCTCTTTTATTTGGATCTAGAGTATACTTGCTCAGGTTGCTACCACGTTTTTCTCTTCAGTACTTGTATGATGGTGGTGTGGTGAAGATGAACACATTCCTGGTAAATGTTAGGTATTAATATTAAAATAAGTTTTCAAGAAGCGTCTCTTTCTCCACCACTTTTCTCGGCCTACCAAAACACGCTGTCATGTATTTATTCATTCAGTAAATCCTGTAATGAGTAATACAGTTATTACTTATACAAATATAAATAAATAACACAGACGAGATCCTTGTTGTCATAGACCTTATGTTCTAGACAGTAGTATGTGGTATGGAGTCTATTCATAATAAAAATATGTGAAGGAAGATATTCAGTAATAAGAGCTATGTTGAAAGAAATACAGGTTGAGAGCCTGAGGTGCTACTTTGAATTGTGTTGTCAGGAGAAGCTTCACTGTAGATATGATATCTTAAGCTGGGATCCGAATGATAAGAAGATCGGTAGCTGCAAATCTGTGTAATATCTACAGGAAGAACTTTCAAGGAGATGGAAAATCAAGACCCCAAGAAGAGGACACAATAATATAGTCATCCAGTGAAAATGTATGCATGGCTCTGTTTCTTCCTTTCAGACTGAGGGGCCAAGGCCCACCTACATGGAGGAGCTCAGTCATCCTTCTTTCTGAAATATTCCTGTCCCTTTCGTTTTATCTCTAAATGTTAAACTGACCAAGGGCTTACTCCCAGTGCTGCTCCCTCTGACCTACCTTTTCCTTGGAGGCATCCAACCTGACCAAAGTAAAATCTCCTAGTTAGGTTTAAATTTGGGGTGAGTTGTAGCGGTCTCTCAGGCTTTTGACCTAGGCTCTGGGTAAAGCCCAGTTTATCACACTTCTCTCTATTAGAATTCAGGTCCCCAAGACTGTTTAATAAGAAAACAGGACATTGCCCTTCTTTGTCATTGTTCCTCGCAGATAGCTCCCCTAGGAGTAGCACAAAGAGCAGTATCATGGTCTGATGAAGGCATCCAGGTGTCCTCAATTCCTCCAGCCATAGCTTTAATTGATTTCTGGTACTAATGTTACTCCTAGCATGATCGTATGTTTTTAATTTTTTTCCTCACATAGTTTTATCCCGCATCGAAAACCACCTAATAAAGCATCCCATATCTTTTTTAGGAATAAAGCAGGTCACAATATGTTCTCTCAACGTAAATACTTAATTTCTTATTTCTGTTTACCAGTTACCTCCTATTACCTATTGAGGACATTTTTATGACTTGAGATATTGTGCAGTCTCATCAGTCTTAATGAGGGACTTAAGTACATCAGGCCTTTTTTTATGATGCTAACCAATTCAGATGTAATCTCAAGTTGATTCTTCCAGAGATACTAGTCAATCAACTTTTTGAGTTTATCTCAAGTCTATACTAGTCGTTATACATTTTGTCAGCATTAGTAAAATCGGAGAATCAGTACTTATGTTGATTCAGCAATTAACTTTGGTGCATATCAGATGGAGGAAGGGAAAGAAGCTAAAATTAAAAGTTATGTTTTAAAATGTTTTGTCTGTTAGCCGGGCTCAATGGCTTAGCCTCTAATACCGCGCTTTGGGAGGCCAAGGTGAGTGGATTGCCTGAGCCCGCGGGTTCGAGACCCACCTGGGCAAGTTGGCGAGACCTCATCTCTACAATAAATAAAAAATTAGCCGGGTGTGGTAGCACGCTCCTGTAGTTCCAGCTACTTGGAAGGCTGAGGTGGAAGGATCGCCGGAGCCCAGCAGGTCAAGGCTCCGGTGGCCAGGAGCAGCCACTGCACTCCAGTCTGGGTGACAGAGTGAGACTCCAACTTGAACAAAACAAATAAAATGTTTTGTGTGTTCTTTATATACCGATTTGCATGTTCAGTGGTCAATGTTGTGTTGAAAGAAGTTAAAATATTATTAATAGATAATTTGGAGGTTTTAAGGGGAAGAGTGTTTTCCAGTTTGGGGTTGTATCCTCTTCACAGTATTTCAGTATTTAGTTCATTGTGAGAGTTGGATTGCATTGAATTGAGTTTGCATTTGCTGCATGCCATGCCCACAAGACATGTAGGATATCTAATCAAAATAGTACTGTACCTTGAAATGCTTGCAGTATGATCTACTTGTCATCAGAAAGAGGCTTAAAATGAATTCAGATGACTTTTTTGGGGTCTGAATATATAACTTCTAACCCGTATCTATTGCTATATCTTCTAGTTACAGAAGGCAATAGGAAAAATTAGTAAATCTCCTGTGAACCCTCAAACAGCTATCCTTGATGTGTGAAGGTTTGTTAATATTTTTTGTACTTCATTATTATGAAAGCTGTATATTTCCAAGCAAAAGCTCATCTTTGGCCGTTCAGAATATTGGAATTACAAATCTTTGTCCTCTGAATGATCAGAAGTTTAAATGGTGATGGATCTCTGTGAAAGTAGGAGAATATCATTTTTGTTTAAATATTCATTCAATAAGGTTTATAACACTTGCCGTGTGCCAGGCACTGCTTTAATACTTTAAAATGTTTATATAATTAATCTTTATTATAACCCTACAAAATGAATACTGTCATTGTTCCCATTCTGCAGATGAAGAAACTAAGGACTGAAAATATTAAGTGACTTGCCTAGTATTACACAACTGATCAGTACCATGTATTACATACCAAGATGTATTCAGTAACTAATGCCAATAATAAGAGTATTCCTTGGGAGTCTATAGGCAACAATGACAGCAATGACAGTGACGTAGTCATAGCAGAACAGAAAATGGTCCCTTTCTGCTCTCTTTTCAAAATCTCTTGTTACATGATAGGTTATGTGAGGAGGAGTAACTTTAGAGATGGGGAAAAAAAAACTGTAGAGAGGAGATTTTCTTTTCTTTTCTTTTCTTTTAATCAATTCTTTTTGCTTGGAGCCTAAATACTTTTGCCAACCAGTCTAAATTTTCTCTACAGAAAGGGATACGAGTAAGATTAATCTCAGCAGGTCTCTGGTAAACCTATTTGCATTGGACCTCCCTCTGGATTCTGATTACATTCTATCCTACAGTTGTGTGACACCTAGCATCCTTGGGATCTTTTTATGACTCTGAGTACATGCTCCACATGTAATTTACAATAGCATTAAAACAGTTCAACACCTAATTAATTCACCAATCAGCTGTCATAGCCTGTGATCTTTTCCTAGTTCACTGTTGAGTTCCCTGTGGGAAAATCAGTATTCTGAAAGTGCTATTTCCATTATGCTGGATGTGGTGTTAGAGCAGAGTATTAAGTTATGCTGCTTGTTCATGAAAAATATGCCATCCTCATGAGTACCTTGATGACTTTGTTAAAAATACCTTCTGCCACCTCTGCTCTCTTGTTCTCATGAATACTGTGGATCTGCAGTACAGCAAAGTTTTCACAGCATCGCAAGTTATAAGGGAAGTCAGCATAGCTCAGTTTCCTAACCTGCACATTTCCCCTCATTTTTCTATTCAGTCATTACAAAACTTTATCCCATTTGGCTTTTTTAAAAAGGATGGGGCAACCCTCTTTTGGGTTCCCTCCCACTACGGGAGCTTTTCCGTCTTTTTTTTTTTTTTTTTTTTAGTTGGAGTCTCACTCTGTCACCTAGACTGGAGTGCAGTGGCCACTCCCGGCCACCGCAGCCTCGACCTGCTGGGCTCTGGCGATCCTTCCGCTTCAGCCTTCCAAGTAGCTGGAACTACAGGCATGCACTACCATACCCGGTTATTATTATTATTATTATTATTATTATTTATTGTCTTCTTAATAAACACCTGCTACAAAAAAAAAGAAAGAAAACAAATTGGATTTTTAAAATCTATCTTCTCAAGTGTGATCATTTTAAAAGACTTTCCTATCTCAAATATGTCAAAGTGAGACCATTTTTGCATACAATAGATATATTCATGGCTACTCCATGTTTCAGGGGTTCATAAAATTATAACCAGGTAAACATGCTTTATTAGTACTTTCAGAAGAAAAAAGAAGGATAAAATTTTGTTTGTAAAATTGGAGAATCAATTTATTTGTGATTAATATCTGCTTTATTTCATCCCCAAACTTACTTGCTTAACACTGCAATTATTTATTGTCAAGAATCTTTGGGCTAATGGGCAGGCAGTTTTGGTGATTTTTAGGTTTGATATTGTAGCTGAGCTCATTTATGCACATGGTGTCAGCTGTGAGGTGGGCCACAGTTGTATAATCTAGAATGAACTCATTCACATATTTGCATTTTTCTGGCAGAGGACACTGTAGTGACTGTGTCATATGCCTCTCTCCATACAGTGGGTTAGTTTGGGCAGACTCACAGAACAGATAGCAAGGTGTCAAGACAAAAAATAGAAACATTGAAGATTTTTCAAGTCCAGCACTTAGAATGACCCAACATTGCTTTTGCTCCATTCTGTTAGCCAAAGCAGATCACAAGGCCAGCCCAGATACAAGAGACAAACAAATGGACTTCAGCCTTTGTTGGTGGTAACTTCAAAGTAACACCACAAAAGGAATGAATAAAGGTTGTAGTGAAGAACTGGAAAATTTTTTCAATCTACGCCTTTACTTGGCAGCTTAATGGTCAGCTAGACCTGATCCAGTTTTAATTATTGTACTGCTGTCAATTAAGGCTGGTTTCCCAATCAAAAACAACTTTCTTTCTCAATATGACAGACAATAGCATCAAATTGTGTTTTCACTGATAGTTTTAAATTGCAATTTAATTTCAGACATACAAGAAAGTTGCAAGAATAGTAACAAGGAATTTCATGCACCTTCACACTGGTTCCCCAGATTTAATATTTTATCACATTGCATTGTCAACTTTCTCTTTCTGAAATATTTAAGGATAACTTGAGACCTGATATATCTTAACCCTGAAATACTTATATATCTTTTCCTTTAAAACACAAACATCTTTTTCATAACCACAATGTAACTATAACAATTAGGAAATTAACATTGATATGATTCTATTAAATAATGCACAGACATTATGTGAATTTTCTATTGCTGTGGCTAAAAAACCAAACACTTGTGTATAAACTCCCCAATCAAAAGGCATATATTGATGGATTGTTTTTTTTAAAGCAGTATCTAACTATATGCTGCCTATGGGTGACTTTAGATCTAAGAATATACATAGATTGAAAATAGAATATGTTCCATGCAAATAGAAGCCAAAAGAGAGCAAAGGTGACTATACTAATATCATACAAAATAGACTTTAAGTAAAAAAATAGTTAAAAGAGACAAAGAAGTACGTTATATAATGATAAAAAGCCAATTCACCAACAGCACGTAATAATTGTACAGACGTATGTCTCAAACATTAGAGATCCTAAATATATGACGCAAACATAGATAGACTTGAAAGCAGAAATAAAACCTCTATAAGAATAGCAGGAGATTTTAGTACTCTACTTTCAATAATGAATAGAACCACCGGACAGATCAGATAAACAGAGGACTTTAACAACCTATAGACCAATTTGACCTGACAGACTTACACAGAACATGACCCAACAACAGCAAAATACACATTTTTCTCTAGTACAGATGGAACTTTTTCTAGAATAGACCATATGTTAGGTTACAAAGTAAATTTTAAGAAATTAAAAAATTTAAAAGCTTTATATTTTCTGATCACAATGAATAAAATTCGAAATTAATGGGAAAAGGAAAACAGGAAACTCAGCAAATATGTGGATATTATGCAGTATGCTCAAATAACCAGTGGGAAAAATTAAGAAATCAGAAGGGAAATTGGAAAATGTCTCAAAATAAATGAAAATAAAAACACCATAGATCAAAATTTATAAAATGCAGTTAAAGCAGTGCTGAGAGGGAATCTTGTAATTTTAAAACTTATCTTTAAAAAAAGAACAGATCAGCCGAGCTCGGTGGCTCAGCCTGTAATCCCGCACTTTGGGAGGCTGAGGTGAGTGGGTTGCCTGAGCCCGCAGGTTCAAGACCCGCCTGGGCAACTTGGCGAGACCTCATCTCTACAATAAATCAAAAACTAGCCGGGCGTGGTAGCGCACGCCTGTAGTTCCAGCTACTTGGAAGGCTGAGGCGGAAGGATCGCCGGAGCCCAGCAGGT
>CAUYQG010175943.1:0-15400 GCA_963574415.1 Tarsius wallacei | reverse complement strand
AGTCTGTTTTCTCAGTGTCTGACCTCCCAGGGGTCTGTGTGAGACTTATATTCTTCTTTTGGTTTTTCTTCATTTGTGCGGTGTTTGACTCCCTACTGTTTCCTTCCCTCCACATCACTGTCTTCTTTAATTCTGCTATTCAGGAGTAGAGGGGTTGCTGAGGTTGCACTATAGATTGGGGGTGACCATTTTTGCAGTTTTGAGGTTTACTTAAGGGGGGAGCTGTGATTCAGAATCTATCTGCAGGTCCTGGTATCCTGTATGGATAATCTGAAACCCACTTTGCACTTTCTTGGAGTCTTTTCATGCAGTGGGGTTGTAGGTTTACTCCCTGAAATAAATTGAGGTTAACAGAGGGAGTAGAATGGATCAGATAGTGGGGGGAAAGTGGGGGAGAGAGAAGAGTAATGGGGGAAACAGATGAGTGTACCAACAAATGGAGAGAGAAACCTAAACTGAAACAGATAAAAACAATAGACCACAGCTGCAGACTACCCAACTCTCATATAAGAAAAACTAAAACATGCAATGACGCTAACATATAAGCTAACCAACTGTCTTATTGTTGTGCTGTTCCTCTATGCAAAGATATGGTTTACAGAGAGGAGAGAAGAGAAGAAAAGGAAGAATGAAATGGAAAAAAGAAAAAGAACAAATAAATTAACAAAACAAACAAACATACAGACAAAGCAAAAAACAGTAGGAATAGAATCAAGTCATTTAACTAACAGAACCAATCAAGCACACTCTGAGACTTTTCGTTTAAGTCCAATGTCCTTTCAGCTCTGATTTCTAGCTGTCCTCTCAGGCTGGTAAATTTGTTCACAGTTAGGGTCAGTTGCGCTGGCCTGCTGTGAAGGGCAGTTCAAGCTTGTTATTCCCGTTTCGGTGTTGTTACCTTGAATCGTCAGCAGGTGGTGCTATCTCAACCGCTCAACCCAGAGGGAATGGAGCCCCACGAGAGCCTGGACAGAGGCCGGAGACCAGCCTGCCTCAGGGCGCATGGAAGGAGACCCATGGCCTGGCAGGATGTCCTGGAGTCTGTAGAGGAGGCAGTGATCTCAGCAGATCTTGCTTGCAGGGGCTTCGAGGTCTGAAGTCATGGATCGCTTGAGGCATGGGTGGCGTGATGTGTAATGGCCACCATGGAGGTGGCAGGAGTGGCAGCGGCTGCTGTGTCTGTGTCTCCAGCAGCAGTGGCTGTCCAGACCGCCGTGCTGCTTCAGCGGTGGCAACGGCCGAGCCCCGAGCCCCGTGTGAACAGCAGGCTGCCTATGATGGGATCCGCAGCCCCCAGGGAGATAGCCAGAGACCTTCTGCTTTCTCCTTTGTGGAGGGTCTCATAGACCCCGTCACCATCTTGCCCCGGAATGGGAATAATTTTGAAGAGCAGATCCTGACTCTGATCACAATTCCTTGGTCTAATAATAAGGAATTGATATAACACAGTTATTAGAAATATGGGCTCTGGATCAGAATAAGGGGTTCAAATTATATCTTTATTACATACTAATCACAAGACAATACTGTCAACTCTGCTCTCAGACCAGGCTATCCCAGGTTGGGGAATGAAGATGTCTAGGAAAGATACCCCCTGCCTTCCGTCTGTGTTCCTTTTACCAACTTACCTCTCATTCATAAGCTTGGGGCATGAATCAGTAACTTGACCTACTAAAACTCAGCTTTTTCACCTGTAAAGTGAGAATAACAATAGTACCTACCTCATAGAGCTATTGTGGGGATTAGGGGATCTAATGTGCATAAAGCACTCAGCAGAGTCCTTGGCATGTGCTAAGAGCTTAAAATGTGAGTATTAACATTATACTGATTATTTAGCTAGAAACACAAATTATAGTTATTGTCTAAATGCATTAAGGAGAGAGATGAAACATGAATTATCCTGGAGAATAAAGAGCAAATGAAGTGGATCAGAGGAGACGTCAAGAAAAAGCTGTACTTTAGTAGCAGTAAACTGATATTGGGCCAACTTGAAGTCAGGGGTCTAAACAACAACAAAAATCTGTTAAGCCCCATTGGATTCTAGTCATCAACAAAGTTCTTGGCTGTAATGAGTGATGAATGTCTTGGGAAACTGGAAAACAATACTGAGACTTGATCTAGTGACTTCGTTGCTGTCTAGCATGAGTATCAAAGGAATTGTAGGCCACATGTCTAAGTTTTGTATTCCCCTAGGGTGTCTATTTGAAATATAAGTAATATGCCATCTCTTCAGAGAAGGAAATGTTCTTACCTGGTATGAGTCCATTATCCACACTCTCTTGGGGACCCATATTCTTGTAATTTAAAGAAGTTGCCTATAAAGAATTATATTTATTAACCCTAGTAGTGTATAGAGGAGGAGATGAACCCTAAATCTTAATTACATATACATAATAATTGGGCCACATTCTCATTAAATCCAGATAAGTCTAAACAAATCTGCAGTCCCTTGGCGTTTAGCACTCTTAACTTTTAATGTTGTCCCTTGGGTTCTCAGGTCAATTTAAACAAAGAGAAAAATACAAAATTTTAAAGCAATGATTCATGGAACTCATGATGATTAATTGTTAAATTTTACTCCTTTACCAGCATGTTTTAAAATTATCATTTGTTAAGAGCTGTCAACTCTGCTCTCAAATCAGGCTACCCCAGGTTGGGGAATGAAGATGTCTGGAAAGGATTACCCCTTCTGTCTGTGCTCCTTTTACAACTTCCTGCTCATTTATAAGCATGGGGTAGGAAGGTTCTGGGTGACTGGCCAAGTTATAACATAAGGGGTTAAGGTAGGCAGTTGTAAGTTTTTCAGCAGTCCAACCATGACAGAACTCTGAGATACCTTCTCATCAATTCTTTGGATCTTCCTCCACTGGCTACAAGATTGCTACATCTCCAATAACAACAACAACAACAACAACAACAACCCCTTGAACAACTATACACAAAAGCACAAATGAAGAGGCAAAGATTTTTTCCACAGCCCTCATCACATAGGAAAATTTATAATTCTTCCAAGACACTACTCCCTATTTATCAACCATGGTTAGGTCCATCTCTTGGTCAAAGCTTTGGCACTTGAGTCATCAGCATAATTCTTACTTGTATCATTTTATGGAAACTCCAGTGTGAAAACATTCTGGCACCCTGATTTTCTGCTCTCCTTTTTCTTTCATCCACTACATTCCTGACCTCATCTTATAGTACTTCACCACTCTCCATCTCTGAGATGATGAATGTTGATGACTAAAGTTTCATGTCCTTCAAGTTTTCACTACCATCATACCTATGGTCATACCATCATACCTATTCTGTCACTTTTCCCTTGCCCCCTCCTTGTATTCAAAGTTTAACAGACTCTTCCAATTTTTACTTTCACCTTTCTCCAACTGAGAAACCTCAACTAGTGAAAATGTGTCACTATTAACTTTCTCTTTTCAACACCTTCAACTCTCTTGCCTCACAGGCTTCCAGTGACATCTACTCAACATGCATTAATCCAACCATCTTGCCCTTCTACTGCTATTTGGATTGGTGGGGAACGTAATACAAACATTCATAACGGTGCCACTTCCAAATGATGGTATCAATTCTTGACTGCACTACTTGGTAATCTTCTTATGCACTAGAAGTCAGTCTTTTCTCATATTTTTGGTGGCTATTCAGTCTTTTCTTCTCATTTCCTAAACACCATATCTATTTCATGTCTCTTGGGCTGTTAGAATTGTTTCCATTTCACAGAAAAAAAGGAACATTTTGTGTAAAGAAGTAATAGTAATCATTTACACACATTATTAATAGAATAATAAAACTGCAAGAATCCAGTTTATTTATATATAAAAATTTTGTGAGGCTTTTCTCAAAAAGCAAGCAAACAAACAATGAAATATGCATGTATTTACATAGAGATGTCTGTAATTTATTGTGCAATGCATAAAAATAAGAAAGTGAAATAAATAGGATATATATGGGTAGATATATGATAAAGTATTATATGATTTTATTAATATAATTAGATAATAAATATACAGGTGTTCACTATAAAAATTATTTTAACTCTTCAGAATGTGTGAAAATTTTTATAATAAAATGTTGGGAACCAATTTATATTTCTTTTTTTTAGAAAGCAGGATTTTTTGAGAGGACAGAAAAGCTCCCACAATGGGAGGGGACCCGAAGGAGCTACCCCCAATTTATACTTCAGAAACCAGAGATGTCCATTTGAATATTAATTATCTAGGGGCTAACAATTATGGAACAACATATAAAAGATTTTAGATTACATTTTATGAGTCACAGTAGTCATTTCTTAAGTAGGTCATTGCAAAAGTCTCCTTTGTTATAGACAAAATAGAGGGCTAATGTTTGTCACTTAGTGAGTTATCCAACAGAAAAGAGAATAGAATGTTACAAATTTAAAATGTTAACACATACCCCCACATTAAACCAAATAGTGGTTTCAATATTATTTTAAGGTTTTTGGTCCTAACGTTATCTATTTATTTATTTTATTTTATTTTTATTTTTAATTTTAATTTTAATTTTTTTTTTGGAGCTGGAGTCTCACTCTGTCACCCAGACTGGAGTGCAGCGGCCGCTCCCGGCCACCCCAGCCTCGACCTGCTGGGCTCCGGCGATCCTTCCACCTCAGCCTTCCAAGTAGCTGGAACTACAGGCGCACACTACCATGCCCGGCTAATTTTTTTTTTATTTATTGTAGAGATGAGGTCTCGCTGAGTTGCCCAGGCGGGTCTGGAACCCACGGGCTCAGGCAATCCACTCACCTAAACCTCCCAAGGCACGGGATTACAGTCTGAGCCACCAAGCCCGGCTTATTTTATTTTTTTGAGTTGGAGTCTCACTCTGTCACCCAGACTGGAGTGCAGTGGCACGCTCCCAGCCACCGCAGCCTCGACCTGCTGGGCTCCGGCGATCCTTCTGCCTCAGCCTTCCAAGTAGTTGGAACTACAGGCGGGCGCTACCACACCCAGCTAATTTTTTGATTTATTGTAGAGATGAGGTCTCGCCAAGTTACCCAGGCGGGTCTCGAACCCACGGGCTCAGGCAATTCACTCACCTCAGCCTCCCAAAGCACGGGATTACAGGCTGAGCCACCGAGCCCGGCTTGTTTTTTTAATTTTAACGTTGTGGGATACATATGAGGATTTACTACATAAGTAAATTTTGTGCAGGTAAGGTTTGGGCCTCTGGGGAGCCCTCTGTCCCCTTGGTAGTGGGACTGGTTCCAAGTGTATGGTTGTGTGCCCCTTATCACTCCTCTTTCCCTCCCTCCATCAGCAGTGTTCAGCAACTGTTTTTCCACATTTGTGCTCCCGTGTTCAGTGATCAGTACCTGCTTATGAGTGAAAACATGTGGTATTCATTTTTTTGTTTCTGTGATAGTTCACTTAGAATTTTGGTCTCCAGCTGCTTCCATGTTGCTGCATAAAGCATGATTTTGTTCTATTTTATGGCTGTATAATACTCCTTCATGTATATGTACATTTTCTTTATCTTGTCTACTTCTTTTTTTTTTTTTTTTTGAGTTAGAGTCTCACTCTGTCACCCAGACTGGAGTGCAGAGGCCGCTCCCGGCTACCGCAGCCTCGACCTGCTGGGCTCCGGCTATCCTTCCGCCTCACCCTTCCAAGCAGCTGGAACTACAGGCGCGCGCTACCACGCCCGGCTAATTTTTTGATTTATTGTAGAGATGAGGTCTCACTTGCCCAGGCGGGTCTCGAACCCGCGGGCTCATGCAATCCACTCACCTCAACCTCCCAAAGGCGCGGGATTACAGGCTGAGCCACCGAGCCCGGCTGGGAAAATTTTTGATAAAATTTTTGACCTGTCATTAAATCATTGACTCAAATGTAATAAATATAAATATTTCTGAAGTTAAAGGGATGTAAATGGCATTTTAGTAAATAGTCTCAATATAATTAAATTGTGCAGTTTATCCAATAATGTTTGCTTTTGACCAAACCTTTGTTTTTTAAAGTATGATGATGATTAAAAACTGGTCTCATGACAAGTATAATTAAAATTATGAATTATTGAGAATTCATGAACTATCTTAAATATTAAATAAAACTAATATTACCATAAATTTTTGGAACCTCTTGTTAAACTAGAATGGCATTAATTAGTAACTATCATCAGATATTTAAATTATTGTAACATTGGTATTTTATGTACATTCATCATTGCTGATTAAACTATAATCTTTTTCCTACTAGACTTTTTTTTCAGTTTTATATTTGTCTCATTTCCCTGAGCACTGGTATATTTTTGTATGAAGGATGATATTGCTTTATTGCCTACTTTATTTTTAAAAATAAGCTTTGGTTAAAATATGTGATCTTTTAGTCTATGAATCGCCACATGAATTTGCTCTGAGTTTGTGGGCAAAAGGAAGAAGATCTTTGGCCTATGAATATCCAAGGTGATTTTGCTTAAAAAGCCATTGATTGCATTCTCTGCTTATAATGATTTTAAACAGAAATGAAAGAATGGTATCAATTTGAGTCTATTGAAGGAACATTTTAGAGTTTTTAACCTACAATAAATGTTACATAGACATTATCACTCTCCTTCAATGGAGTTCAAATCTAGATTCCACTTCCATTCTTCCTTTCTAGCCATGTAATTAAGGACATGCTATTTAACTTCTCTAATCTCAGCATTCTGTAAAAAGGAGATTACCTACCCTGTGAGATTTTAATGACGATTATAGTATAGCATGGCTAACATATGAGGTTTCTCACAAATTTTATTTTACCTATAAAATATCAATAGTTTGTCTAGAATTTATTTTAAAGATGTAGCAACACTCATATATGCAAAGGTGAGCAACACAATTTTTATCATTTCCCCCTTCACTTCTTCAAAAAACAATGTGAAGACACTTCTGGCCCAGACCACACAAACTCTCGTGATAAGGCACAATATATTTCTACAATGTATTAATGTGGGCTGGATTGAGACAATATCTTGTAAATTATTGTTGTAGTCAAAGGAAAAGAAGACATGGGATAGAACCTCAATAGGTTTTTTGGTAGATATATTAATGTTTTTCAAAACCCTTTCCCTTCTTTGTAAAGGTCAATTACACTCCAATTTTGGCCCATTATAATGTGATAAACTCTTCAGCAGCCAGGTTCATCCAATTATATGATAAAGTGTTTCTCATGGAAGGCAGGATGCCCAAATCCATATTTGTGAATGCCCTCACATATACAGCCAAGTGAAATGCTGAGGCACTTACTTGGAGAATTATGGCCCAATTTTGTATTTCATTACAAAAACAAAGCTATTAATTTAAAGGGAAAATTTTCTCACTTGAATTTTATTTTAAAATTACCTCAATTTTTCATCCTAATTTGCATGTTTAACTACATTATAAATTTTTAAAGATTAAAAATAATAATAAAACATAAAGATATAAATTTTTAAGTAATTAGTTTGAGGGTAAAATAAGAATAAAAATTAATATTTCTTTATTTTACACATTATATACACTCAGGTTTTTTTTTAAAGTAGGAAATGAATAGTGTAAAGGAAAAAGGTAATCTACAACTCAGAGACACCTACCATTAACATAAAATGTAATTTGAATAAGAAACTAATTAATATTTGATAACAGGGCAACTGTATCATTGTATTAATTGATTATTTAACAGGATATCACACAGAAATAACTCAGTAAGCAGTAGTTTTCCATTTTGTGGCAATGATTTTATATAACTTCACTGGAAAAAAATTCAACCTGAAATTTTTAAAAACTTAATATACTATTACTAAGTCAAAATAAAAATTGACTCGACATCATTTTACCAGTTTGTATGTTTTTAAAACTTAATTAATCAACAAATTAAAGCATATGTTCATGCAAAGAATTATGCACACGTTTATAGCAGCTTATTTAAAGAACTCAAAAGAACTCAGGTGAAAGGATAAACAAATTGTGATATAGGCATTCAAAATAATGAATTACTGATACACATAAAAGCACACATGAATCTCAAAATACAGACAGTCCCCAGCTTACATTGGTTCTACTTAGTGATTTTTCAACTTTAGGATGGTGCAAATGTGATGAGCATTCAGTAAAAACCATACTATGAATCTCAAATTTTGATCTTTTTTGAGGTTAGCGATATGCAGTAGATACTCTCTCACATTCCTGGGCAGTGGCAGTGAGCAAGAGCTCCCAGTCAGCTATGTGATCACGAGGGTAAACAGCCAATACTGTACTCTGCGGTATACAGTATTTAATAAATTACATTAAATATTCAATAATAAAGTAGGCTTTGTGTTAGATGATTTTACCTAACTGTAGGCTATTGTAAGTGTTCTGGACATGTTTAAGATAGGCTAGGCTAAGTTATTATATTCAGTAGGTTAGGTGCACTGAATGTGTATTTAACTTACGATATTTTCAACTTATGATGGGTTTATCAGGAAATAGCCACATCATAAGTCGAAGGACATCTGTAATGTAATAAATAAAAGAACACAGGGAAAAAAAGAGAATATGTTCTGTAAACTCGCATTAATATAAAGCTCTAGAAAATGCTGCCGGGGGCGGGGGTGGATGGGGGGACACACTTCATCAATAAGGATGCCTGATCTCAAACCAGGTGAAGTGGGGACCAAAGTGAGACCCAAACTTTACCTGTACAATGACCATTTGTATATCTAACCCTGAATTGTACCTCACATCTTTAAAATTAAAAAAAATTAAAAATGCAACATAGCCTTATAGTGACAGAAAGTAGATTATCAGTTGCTAGAGACAGGGAAAGGGTCTTGTCATGGAGGAAGTGGAGATACAATGGGGTGGGCAGGGAGGGATGGAAATAAAAGATTACTAAGGAACTAAACTTCTGGGGATGTTAGATTTGACACTGTCTTAATTATGGTAATAGCTTCACAGGTGTGAACATATGTCAACATTATACACGTGTTTTAACACAAATATTGCAGTTTATTACATATCAATTATACCTCAAGAAAGCTGTTAAGGAAAGAACAACTTATATATCCTGCTTATATTTGTTTTAAAAAGAAGAAAAGAAAATGATCAGCCATTGTTACTTATGAACCTTTCTGACATTCTGTGCCTTTGTTCAGTCAGTGATGTTTGAAAATCAACCTTTTGGGGAACATGACAGAAAACTAGAGATGAATAGGGTGCTTTGGCATGATTTATTTGCTACTTTTCCAAGTTATCTTTCTAAATCTTAATTGGCTGACTCATGTACCTTCAGCATTCACTCCTTTGCCTTTGTACACACACACACACACACACACACACACACACACACACACACACACACACACATTCCTATGCCGCCTTCAGAGCACTGAAAGATCTTACATTTCTAGGAATTATTTTTTTCTTTCTCTTTCCTATGCTCTAATTTTTTTTTTTTTTTTTTTTTTATTTTAAAGATGTGGGGTACAATTCAGGAGTAGGTATACAAGTGGCCATAGTACAGGTAAAGTTTGGGCCTCTCTTTGGTCCCCACGTTGCCTGGTTTGAGATCAAGTGCCCTTATTGATGTTGTGACTCCCCCCCGCCACCCACTCCAGTAGTATCCCACTACTGCCAATCCGTTTTTTATAGTATTATGGTAAATGTTCAGGGTCCACTTATGAGTGAGAACATGTGGTACTCTGTTCTTTGCTTCTGTAGATAGATAGAGTATGATAGACTCTAAATCCATCCTAGTTTCTACAAAGTCCATATGTTTCTCCTTCTGTAAAATATTCCATTGTACAGTTTTTTTATCCAGTCCGGTTTCGATGAGCAGCACAGTTAGTTCCATGCTTTTGCTATTGTGAATAATCTATGCTCTGCTTTCATTTATGGAACTTCATAAAGCCAGCTGATTTAAGTTGTATTAACATTTCCATTTTGAACCAAAAGGCTAAAAATATAAACTTTTCTCTGAACGGATACTAAAGGATCCAATAAGTAAGTTTGTTTTTTCCATGTCTGCTCATGACAAAATAGTCCTGGTTTCTGCACAGATAAAGCTTCTAATTTTCATTTAAGTTTCTACAAGTGCTGAGTTTTTTCCCTTGATGATATAGTGTTAGGAGGTGTGTGTGTGTGTGTGTGTGCGTGCGTGCGTGTGTGTGTGTGTGTGTGTGTGTGTTTGTAATTTGGAAAAGATGAGTAAAAAGAGAACCTTGCAAATGGTTTGGAAGTAGAAATGTTTATAAAAATTTGAGAATTTATTCTGAATGCATAATATGTTCTGACAAGGTTTACAGAGAGTCATCAATTTTTCAGATAACAATTTTATTGATATATAACTCACATCACATAACATCCAACCTTTTAAAGTGTATGATTCAATGATTTAGAGTATATTCACAAAAGTTGTGCAAAAAAATCACCATTATCCAATTTCAGAATATTTTAAATATTCCAAAAAGAAACCCTGTATGCACTAGCAGTCCCTCCTTATTCCCCTGTCCCCTCTAGCCCATATCAAATACTAACCTGCTTCCTGTTTCTATGGATTTGCCTATTCTGGATATTTTATATAAGCGGAATTATGTAATGAATGATATTTTGTGACTGTCATCTTTCACTTAGCATAAAATTTCAAGACCCATTCAGGTTGGGGCATATATCTGTAGTTCACTCCTTTCATTTTCAATTTGTGCATCAGTATCTTCTATTCTTTTTCATTGTAAAATAATATAACACATTTTTAATGAATCATCTGGTGGACATTGACAAAAAAATCCATTGTATGGATATACCACATTTCTTTTTCAATAATTTGATAGATATTTGAATCATTTACATTTTTTACTATTGTGAATATACTTTTGTGAATATGTGTATATAAGTCTTTGTATAAACATGCTTTTGGGGATGGAAGTGTTGAGTTATATGCTATCTCTATGTTTGACTTTCTCAGGGATTTTCAGACTGTTTTCAAACTGTTTTCAAATCAGTTGCACATTATACACTCCCACCAGCAATGTATGAGGATTCCAGTTTCTTCATGTCATTCAATGCATATTTCAATGCATGTAGTTCATCATTTTGATTTTAGCCATCCTAGAGGGTGAGAAGGAGTATTTCATTGTGATTTTGATTTGTATTTACCTAATCACTAATTATACTTAGCATGTTTCATACGTTTATTGGTCATTTTATATCAACTTTGGAAAAATGTCTATTCGAGTGGTTTTCTTATGTTTTAATTGGATTATTTGTCTTTGTATTGTTGAATTGTAAAACTTCTTTATGTATTCTGCATACTAGATCTTTATCAGATACATGATTTGTAAATGTTTTCTCATATTCTGTGGGTTGTCTTTTCATTTTACTGATAGTTTCCATTAAACACAATTGTTTTAATTTTCATGAAGTTCCATTCATCTTATCTTTTCTTTGGTTGCTTTTGATTTAAGTGCTGTATGTTTTTTCTTTTTTTTAAGTCAGAGTCTTACTTTGTTGTCCATGCTGAAATATAGTGGCACAATCACAGTTTGCCACAGCCTTGACCTCCCGGGCTCAGGCGATCCTCCCGAATCAAACTCCTGAGTAGCTGGGACTACAGGAGCATGCCACCATGCCCAGTTAATTTTTAAAATTTTTTTGTAGATATGAGGTCTCACCATGTTGCCCAGGTTGTTCTTGAACTCCCTCATTCAAGCAATCCTCTCTCTTCAGCCTCCAAACATGCTAGAATCTCTTTGATGTTCCTTACAGTAAGGCATCAGAATTCTATTCTCAGGAAAGCACTATTTCAGTTCAATAACTCCTCCCTGTTTCTCAATAGAATCTAAGACTAGTAATGTCTAAAAAAGAAAGGTATAATTTATAGGATGGAATTTTCTTTGTATGTGTGTGTTTTAAAATATATTTTTAATTGATATACAATAGTTGCACATGTTTTGAGGCACATGTAAAATTTCCATACATGTATACAATGTATAATAATCAAATCAGAATAATTGGAATATTCATCACCTCCTTATCTTTTCTTTGTGTTGAGAACATTCCAATTCTTCTCCTCTAGCTGTCTTAAAATACACAATAAATTATTGTTACCTATAATCTCCCTACTGTACTATTGAACACTGGAACTTACTTTTTCTATCTCTCTGGATGTCAGTGACTTGAACATGTAACTATTGTTAGTGACAATTGTGTGTAAGAAATTTGTACATGTTTGGGGATGTGATAGACAGGAATATGCATTAATAGGAATGAATGGACCTATTGGTTAAGGGTAAAGCAAAATATTAGTCACTCATTTGTTAGTGATTCAACACTTTTTTTTTAACATTTACTATATGTAGGCTGTTCAAAATGCTGGGGGTTCAACACAGTAAATAACAGGCAAAAAATAAATCTGGATAATGGAAACTTCTTGTTTCACTTTTTATTTTAAAGATGTGCGGTACAATTCAGGGTTAGGTATACAGATGTTCAGTATTCAGGTACCCTTGTTGATGAGGTGTGCCTCCCTTCCCCTGGCAGTTTTCCACTACTGCCAATCCATTTCTTACAGTATTATAATTGTTCAAGATTAGCCCATGAGTGAGAACATGTGATACTCAGTTCTTTGTTTCTGTGATAGATCACTCAGTATTACAGAATCTAAGTTCATCGAAGTTAATGTGAAGTTCATAATTTTGTCCTTCTTTATGGCTGCATAATATTTCATCATGTATATGTACCACATTTTTTTATCCAATCCTCTTTCAGTGGGCAGCACAGTTGGTTCCATGTTTTTGCTATTGTGAATAATGCTGCAATAAACATGCATGTGCAGGTATCTTTTTCATAGAGTGATTTGAGTTCTTCTGGGTATATTCCCAGGAGGGGGATTGCAGGGTCATATGAAAGGTCAATCCATACCACCCTGAACGCACCTAATCTCATCAGATAATAGGAATTTTAAATGAATTTTTTCCCTAGAATTTTACTCTGGGTGGAGAATGACAAATAACTTTATAAGGGGTGAAGTTTTAAAGATAATCAGCAAAGTAAGAGTTTCAGAGTCAGAAAATCTTGAATGTGAAATCTGTCTTTATTACTTACTACCTGAATGACTTTGGGCAGGTTAAATAACCAGTTTCTCTAAGCATCAACATCCATATATAATAATCAGAAGTGATAACAACTACCTTGAAAGATTATTGTGAGCACGCAATGAGACAACATATGCAAATTTACTAGTACAAGAACATAAAACACACATTACCATTTCCTTGTGAGAATAGAAGTGGCAGCCATACTTTTTATCCTATTAGTGCAGATACTCTTTTCCATTATCTTTGTCTGTTCTGGATTGGAAACTTCTTTCTCTTTTACTTGCTAAGCTCATTATAATTGTGCTTTTAACACTCCAAATTTAGTTCAATTTAACAGTTATGTATTATCTATTCTGTGGCAGAAAAGATTCTGGAAATATAAGCATAAATAACAGAATTATTTCCTTTTGTTTCTCACAGTGCAGTAAGAGAAACAGACCAAAAAAACACAATTCTATGCTATGTGATAACATACATGACAGGTCTAAACCCAGAGTTCTATGAGAGGACATAGGAGGGGTAGCTAAGCCAAACTAGGGAGAGGAAAGTTCAGTGGTGGCTTCCTGAAGCACATTTTATAATTAACAACTAGGCATTTCTTAAAAATATGAAAATTCACAAAGCCAAAATTTCTTTAGTCTTAAACTAAAGTGCTTGGGAGAGTACACCAAATTACCTTAATAAGCATATCATTTGTGTAGTCGCTCTTTCAATACACTTCATCAAGTGAAGGTCTTATTCAACTCATTTAGGAGAACAGGCATCTTCTCTGAAGCCTCAAAGGCAATGATTTATGTCTACAATGTTAGGAAGGCAGCATGTCATAGTTTGGTAGTGCTCATTCTTGGTAGAAACGTTGAAGCAGATAGAGAGGACTTAAAAAATATAGATGCCTTTATCCCACTGCCTATGAATTGAATCTTTGGAGATGAGGCCCAGACATCTGTATTTTTAAGAGTTTCCCCAAGCAATTCAGATACACAATGTGCGTTAAAAATAAGTAATATAGTGAGATAAACAGCTTTTACAGGACATGTGTTCTCTTCTTGGCTTAGTGATGAACTTGCCCCACAACTTGAATGAGTCATTTCATTTTTTTTTTGTCCTTAACTTTCTTGTCTGCAAGATAAGATGATCTCCAAGATCTGAGCTCCTTATACTATGGCCCTCTTTCTTTATTTCTGGACAATATTTATTCTCATTTAACACAGAACTCACTTTGGTATTTTGATTACTGTACTATTTACTTTATTCAGACACATGGTGATACTCAAAATGATTTATACTGTGAAAAAAAATTAACATTTTCAAGGAAAAGAATTGGCCAAAGCACATTTTTGGAGACTTATGTAATGAAATCAGATGTAATAACACTTGAGAGAACATTTTTTCATGTAATGAAAGAGTCCAGATTATGATATATTGAAAGGAGTTACTCTCCAAGGGACAGTTCAATGATAGATGGAGGAGTTAGAACAGCTACACTTACTGCCAATTTAGAACTTAGTCTACTTTCATCCTCTTCTTAACCCTTACTTGTACCCCACATCTCCACAATAAAATAAAGATTTTTTTAAAAAAGAACTAAATCTAAAGGAAAACTGAACTTCTTTGATGCTAAACGTGTTTTAAGTTTATGTTTCTGGAAAAGTAAACTGACACTGAGAGGGTTTGTTGGTTTGGATCAGTTTAAGGTTTCCTTCTCATAAAATATACCTAAAATACAGGCATGTATAATGTATTGCATATAGATCAATGTGTTTATAATTATATAAAATAAATTAGAATGATTTTTAAACTATAACCTCTGTGCCCTGTAAAGCGTTCCTGAGATTAAGAATACAATCCTGGGACAGGGAGACACCCCTTATCAACAAGGGTGCCTGAACGAAACATATTTGTATACCTAACCCTTAACTGCACCCCACAATATCAAAATAAAAAATACTGATTAAAAAAAAGAGTACAATCCTGGCGTGGTGAGTAAGTGCGGACCGCAGTTTGGTCAGTGTTATTGCTGTTTCTCACCCCTGGCTTGAGGCCTGTTCTTGTCTTCTGTTCCAAACCCTCTATTTCTTTTTTTTTTACTTTTAAATTTTTTTTATTTTAAAGTTGTGGGGTACATTTCAGGGTTAGGTATACAAATATTCACTGTGCTGGTACCCTTGTTAATGAGATGCACCCCTCTTCCCCAGGCAGATTTCCTCTACTGTCAATCCCACCTCCCCGCCCCCCCCCACCCCGTCCCCTCAGCAGTTTCCCGCTACAGTCAATCCTTTTCTTATACTATTGCAGTAGGTGATCAACGTCCACTTACGAGTAAAAACATGTGATA